>PVJC01005888.1:0-57115 GCA_004026665.1 Murina feae | reverse complement strand
CAGGCAGTTGCAACAGAACCCTTTGGTTTGCTCTAGTTCCGTGGCTGTTGGCCTCCATCTTGGCTGGGTTAATTTGCATACAGCCGCTCTGATTGGCTGTTGGCCTCCATCTTGGCTGGGTTAATTTGCATACAGCCGCTCTGATTGGCTGGTGGTAACGGTCACATTTGCATGTTTCTCTTTTATTATAGAAGATATGCTAATAGGGTTCTGTGGTGGTTTCCTTACTAGACTGCCTCTAGCATTCAGGCTTCCTCTTCCCTTTATAATCTGCTGTTTTTAATCTCTAGGAAACTTGACCAAGCTAAGTATGGATAGTATCCTAATAAAAGGGTGATACGCAGATTAACCATCACTCCATCACAAAGATGGCGGCACCCAGTCCTCTCAGCCCCACAGGTCCCGGGGAGCGGAGGGGATGGCTGCTGAGAGGGGGCAGCGTGAGCGGCTTGGCGGAATGCTTGCTTCGTCGCCACGGCAACGGGGCAAGCGTTCCACCAGTCTGCAAAGGGCCTCTGGTCAGCGGGGAGTTGGGGGAGGCAAAATGCTTGCATCATCGTCCTGGAGATAAGGCAAGCATTCTGCGCCTGGTCACAGATGGTTCTCTGGCCCATGGAGAGCCTCTGGTCAGCAGGCATGGAGCAACCAGGTCCTGTAGAGAACTACTGGTTCATGGGTTCATGTGCAGGGCTACTAGTCCTATATAATAAAAGCCTAATATGCTAAGTGTAGGGTTGTCCGTTCAACCAATCAAAATGTAATATGCTAATGATATGCTAAGACCACTCAACCACTCGCTATGATGTGCACTGACCACCAGGGGACAGACAGTCGACCAGTCGCTATGACATGCACTGACCACTAGGGGGAAGATGCTCCAACTGGTAGGTTAGCTTGCTTCTAGGGTCTGACCCATCATGACTGAGCCAGATGAGCCAGGCATGCCCTGGAGACCTCCTGCAGTCCCTCCCCAGCTGGCCAACTTCCCGAGTCCCTCCCTGGCTCTGATCGTGCACCGGTGGGGTCCCTCAGCCTGGCCTGTGTGAGAGCCTCTCGCAATCCGGGACCCCTCGGGATGTCAGAGAGCCAGTTTCGGCCCAATTCCACAGGCATAAAAGGCTAATATACAAATTGACCAAACAGTGAAATGATTGATTGCTAAATGACTCAATGCAGGAGCTGACCCCTGGTGGTCAGTATGCTCCCACAGGGGGAGCACTGCTCAGCCACAAGCTGGGATCATGGCTAGCAAGCATAGCACAGTGGCAGGAGCCTCTCCCACCTCTGCGGCAATGCTTAGGATGTCTGATTGCCAGCTTAGGCCCATGGGCCTAAGCCATCAGTTGGACATCCCCCGAGGGCTTCCAGACTGCGAGAGGGCACAGGCTGGGCTGAGGGATTCCCCTCCCTGTTGCACAAATTTTGTGCACCAAGCATCTAGTATAAAATAAAATTTAAGATTCCAAGTAAGCTATATTAAGTTCATAGTTCTGCCATTTGTGTTGGCAAATTTAGCTACTCAGAAGTTTTTTTGTTTGTTTTATTTTTCTTAAATCTGGATTCAAAATCATGTTCTGGGGCTTGAAATTACTAGAAGCCTTGCTGGATTTAAGGAAGTGGGAAGGGAATTCTAGTTCATAGTCTGCATTCACATTTTAAATGCTCTCTTCTCTTCACTCACAAGTGAAGGTAATAGTGACAGAGGGGAAAAGATGAGGATTGGTGATTTTTTCGACTTGTTCAAACTTTATTTTGGTCTCATTCAGATGATGCATGAGCTACATTCATAGGAGAAAAGGCATTAGAAAGTGTGATTCTCATTCTCATGGTACTATGGCACTGCGTGCCTTGGAGGAATCTCTGTAGGCTTTCAGGGTCGGTTCTCTTTTGGAATAGTGGGATAATTATTCTGCCTGTACTACTAGATTATGGCAGAATAAAAATAAAGGTAATGCCTTTGAAAACCTGTAAAGCAGCAAAGTGCTATATATGTGTATTCTGTTTACTGTTGATATTTAAATATACCTAGTAAAGATTGGTCTTTTATTGACTATAGTACTGTTATCCATCTTAATGTGACTTTTTGCCTTAGCAGCTTGTTCTGTATGTTTGTGTAGGCATAAACAGCTGGAAGATATCCTGGTTCTGGCCAAACAGTTTCATGAGACAGCTGAGCCTATTTCTGACTTCTTATCTGTCACAGAGAAAAAGCTTGCTAATTCAGAACCTGTTGGCACTCAGACTGCCAAAATACAGCAGCAGATCATTCGGCACAAGGTAGGAAGTAGTTATGGTAAAATCCTGGAAATTAGAAAACTGCCTGCAACATGCTACAAGATGTATTTTGTGGGGGGAGAGGAGGGCTGTTAAAGTTTAAAACATGGTCAAATTATTAATTGGAGTAGTCACATCCTTGATAGATTCTAATACGCTACCATCATTAAAAAAAGCTATTATGTTATTTTTGCCCTTCAGTAGGTAAACTTTTTGTATTGTTAATTTATTTCATCACTTGTTCATTGTTTCATGTTTACTTTTCATTTATTTTGTTTCTGTTACTCATTTTTTCCATTTGGATTTCCAGGCTCTGGAGGAGGAAATAGAAAGCCATGCAACAGATGTGCACCAGGCAGTCAGAATCGGGCGGTCCCTCTCCTCCCTGACATGTCCTGCAGAGCAGGGTGTGCTCTCAGAAAAGCTAGACTCATTGCAGGCCCGGTACAGTGAGATTCAAGACCGGTGCTGTCGGAAGGCAGCCCTGCTTGAACAAGCACTGTTTAACGCTAGGCTGTTCGGGGAGGATGAGGTGGAGGTGCTCAACTGGCTGGCTGAGGTTGAGGACAAGCTCAGTTCAGTGTTCGTAAAGGATTACAGACAGGATGTCCTGCAGAAACAGCATGCTGACCACCTGGTATTCATGTTTTCCATTCTTAGTTTATGTTACCAGTTATTTTATAATTTTGATTCATGTTTCTCTTCATTTCTTTGTTTTTTTATTCCTACCATTTCAACTTTATATACAAGTACATACTTGTTGCTTAGAACTAAATCTATTTTCTGACAAGTCCCTAGAAATACGTGCACTTAACTAAGGTGACCAGATTTAAAGTGGTACACCATTGAGCTGGGGGGGGGGGGGGTTCTTTCTCTCTCTCTCTCTCTTTCTTCTTTTTACTTAAAATATTACAAAGAGTAATCGGGACTTTTTTAAAATGCCGCAGGACGCGGGACAAATTGTTAAAAATCGGGACTGACCCGCCAAAAGCGGGACGTCTGGTCACCTTAACTTAAACTGACTGAATCAGTAATTCTAGAAGATGATCCAGAGTGTAGTCAGGGGCCCTCTCAATTCCAATTCAGGTTTTACATCCTTGGATAATGTATCTCACCCAGTTTCCATTCGAACAGAAGCTTTCCTAAAACCAGATTGCCTAAATAGTTCCCAACGTGTGATCATATAGCTAAAACTTTAAAAATATTTTAGAATTTATGTGATCAAATTCCTGGGATTCTGCGTCATCTTAGGAAGAATAATTTGTCCTTTTCATTTCATCAAATGAAATTCATTTCATGAGATTTCTCTGGGATGGTAAACATAGGTAAAGCAAGGGGGGTTTTGTTGTTTTTGATCATCTAAAATCCTTCTGCTTCAGTGATTTCAAATATTGAAAGTTTTTAATCAGGATTTAAATCTCCCTACTTCTCGCTGACTTTCTTCTTTTGAAATTTCTGTCGTCTTCTTTGTTTGGACATAGTAGACATTTTTCTGAATTCTGCTCTACCTTTCTTAGATTCAGGTTTGGTAGCAATAGATTGTAAAGTTGATTTAATCCTAAAACTCTTTCATCCAGTACAAAAGAAAGCATGCCAATAAGTATCTGATTTAATTATCTTGAATAATTAATGGTGTAACCAAAGAGATAATGAAAGAGTCAGGTATCTGATGTTCAAACTAAACTGGTATTAATCTCCTTACTTTAAATTTCACCTCTTAAAGGTCTCATTTCTTTCCCTTTGTCGTGCCATAGTTCTAGGATTAATGGTATTCTTTCCTTTCAGGCTTTAAATGAAGAAATTGTTAATAGAAAGAAGAATGTAGATCAAGCCATTAAAAATGGTCAGGCTCTTCTAAAACAAACCACAGGTACTTTGAAGAGTGCATCTCTTACCACCTCTCTGTGTTTACAGTCACGTACCCAGGGCAGTAGCACCTGCATTAACCACTTCTCTTTGGATATAGACGTTTAGTATTCACTGATTATATTACCATGTCCCCATGATGTGTGCCTCCCTGACCCCGCCGCGCGCCCCCCCCCCCCCCCCCCCCCCCCCCCCCCCCCCCCCCAGCCAACAGCCTGGCTTTCTATTTCCTGTGAGCCCTTTTGAAAATTGAAAGACATTGTGTCTCACATCTGCTTATAGATGATGACTCCCCCTGTCCTCTAATAGGTTGAATGCCAGCACTCACTGAAAGGTTTGGGGAACATCTAGAAACACATGCAGATGAACTCAGATCCTAATAATCTCAGAAGTGGTTCTTTATTTTAAATAATTCTTTATTATTGAAAGTATTAAATATGTCCCCCTTTATTCCCATTGTCCCCTCTAGTCCCCTGCCCCAGGCCTTCACCTATTGTCTGTGTCCATGGGCTAAGCATATATGCATACAAAGTTGATCACCTCCCACCTACCCACCTTCCCTCCGAGATTCCACATTCTGTTCCATGCTTCCATGTCTCTGGATAGAAGTGGCTTCTTTATTGATTAAAACATTTATTTCCCTCCTGTCTTAGTGTGGGATGCTAGGTGAAATTACTGTCATAGGAAGAGGGCATCTATAAAATGTAAGCTCCCATTTGAAGAAAGGATTAAGGAACTTGCTCATCTCTAAAAGACGACTCCCTCATGTTCTCTTAAATATGAATAATTGTGTGTGCCTTCCCACAGGTGAAGAGGTTTTGCTTATCCAAGAGAAACTAGATGGAATAAAGACTCGTTATGCAGACATCACAGTCACTAGCTCCAAGGCCCTCAGAACTTTAGAGCAAGCCCGGCAGCTGGCCACCAAGTTCCAGTCTACTTATGAGGAACTGACTGGGTGGCTGAGGGAGGTGGAGGAGGAGCTGGCAGCCAGTGGAGGACAGTCTCCCACAGGGGAGCAAATACCCCAGTTTCAGCAAAGACAGAAGGTAAGCTGTCATTTCAAACTAAAAGGAAAAGGATTCCTTTTAGAAACCGTACATTTAAATTCTTAAGTTTTATCACTAACTCTACCTTAAATCTAAACCAAAAATTTTTGTTTGCCTCCTTATTTACTCATGGACTATACATAAAGGCAGACCACTTGTTATGTCTGAAAAAGAAAAAAAAAAAGAATCTCGCCCTAGCTGGTTTGGCTCAGTGGATATAGCATCAGCCTGTGGACTGAATGGTCCCGGGTTCGATTCTGGTCAGGGGTACATGCCTAGGTTGCAGGCTCGATCCCCAATGGGGGGCGTATAGGAGGCAGCCAGTCAGTGATTCTCTCTCATCATTGATGTTTCTGTCTCTTTCTCCCTCTCCCTTCCTCTTTAAAATCAATTAAAAATATATACATTAAAAAAGATTGACTCTCAAATCCCTAGGAAGTTTGCTTTGTAGAAAATATTTTAGAATTTACTTTCATGATTCATTTGCTAAAGCGTGCTGCATGGTTATGTTTGATTCTCTTGCAGGATCTAGTGCAGTTCTGGATGCAAGAAATAGGTACTTAAAATGCCTGAGAGTAAAGCACTGAAGTAAGGAGGAAAAGGAAAGGAGCACTGATAGTTTTATGCAAAGAGAGTTTGGCTCAAGAAGTCGTACAGACAGTTCTAAGCAGCTGCTAAGCCTAAAATCAGGCTTGGAACAATTCAAAAATCTGAGACAATAAAAAAATAAGTAAAGGAAGGAGGTTAAAGCCCTGCTGGGATATGTGGCAGAGACACCACTTTCCACCCAGCACAGCTGCTAATGTGCTTAATTTAGCAAGTTCTGGCCTGAAAACTTTTTTCCCTCCTTAGGAATTAAAGAAAGAGGTCATGGAGCACAGGCTGATGTTGGACACAGTGAATGAGGTGAGCCGTGCGCTCTTAGAGCTGGTGCCCTGGAGAGCCAGAGAAGGGCTGGATAAACTGGTGTCGGATGCCAATGAGCAGTACAAGCTGGTCAGTGACACTGTTGGACAAAGGGTAGAGGAAATTGATGCTGCTATTCAGAGATCACAACAGGTAATGTTTATAAACACCTCTGCATTACTGTATTAGGCAACGGAGATATGTGTGTGAAATACAAAACTATGACCCACATAAATATAGGCTCGAGTAGGAGAAATGAGATGAAGGTAAATCCAATGCAGTAATTTCAGTGATGGGAAATAATTGAGTAAAGGTATGTAAGGATGGATTTGGTTTGACCCATATTATTTGACCGCTTTGAGCAGAGAACTTTGGGAAGGGTCTAAGTGCCTTCTCCTTAGCTAATGTCCTGGTACAAGGCAGGTGGTGATAGGAGTAAATTATACCTAGACCACAAGATCCAAGTGCCTCACAATCCTAGTTTGACGTACTCAACTGTTTAGCATTTGATGGAAGAGGGGAGGGAACCAAGAACTATAATTACTATCAAATATGTCGACCAAAATAGCAGAGCCATCCAAATTAGTACCCTCCCAAGTAAACACAGGTGTCATATTGCATTCCATCTTTTCTCCTTCCACTTTCTTGAAAAAGTTACTGGCTTTTCTTTGTAGCAGGAATGCACCTAATTAATATGCCATGATATAAAAATATTACATGATTCCGTGGGTTTATAGTGATAAATAATTGCTTTGTGAACTACACAGAAGTTTGCTCTGACTGCAATTGCATTCCAGTATGTCCCGATTGATATCTCTAATCTTGGCCAGATAATTGAGCGTAAAATTATCATGCTTGAGAGTTTTCTTTTCTCTTTAAATATTAGTGTAGATTGGCAGAGTTGAAGAGGAAGAGATAAAAGATTCAAGGGCCCAGATCAAACAGCAATCAAGTAGAACGTGTTCTTAGTTTTTCTTTGTCATTTCTTAAATTTTTAAAGGTTTGCTTCTCCAGCTGAGTGAGTACTTCGAAGAAACTTAGCTGTCTGCTGCCATGTTAGTTTATAATTAAACATGACTAAAACTATTCATTGTATGCCTAGGAAGAAGGATTGACAGAAAGAGCACGGCCTCATAAAAACAGATTAGAAGTATATTTCTTTTTAAGAGTGTCAGTTTCCATTGTTGTTTCTAACTGTAGGACCACTAACTAGGTTCTGTAACTTCTTTCTAAAGAAATTGAAATAGGATCAGCTCATATTTGTTGAAGTATAAGCAATTCTAAACTGTCTGCATCTTGATTTGCATTCTAAGAAGGCAGGCCCTGGCTCTATATAACATGGTCATTTTCCTTCAACATGTCTATTAGTATGAGCAGGCTGCTGATGCAGAACTAGCTTGGGTTGCTGAAACAAAACGGAAACTGATGGCCCTTGGTCCAATTCGCCTGGAACAGGACCAGACCACAGCCCAGCTGCAGGTACAGAAGGTAAGTGTAACACTGACGTATCCATTGTGTCCAGAGCTAGTATAATCAGCTTAACTCGCAGGGATCCTCAAGGACATTTATCGGGCTTGCCGGGTGTTTTTGCCGCCTTTTTTTAAATTTTTACTTCAAAATAAGATATGTGCAGTGTGCGTAGGAATTTGTTGATAGGTGTTTTTTTTTACTATAGTCTGGCCCTCCAACGGTCTGAGGGACAGTGAACCGGCCCCCTGTTTAAAAAGTTTGAGGGCCCCTGACTTAGAGTGACTGGGAGAGAGTTTCTGACTACTGTTGCAAGCCAAGTGGAATGATGCAATGTCATGATGCTGGATAGAGATTAATTTTATAAATATTTGGTTAGGATGAGGAAGAGTTTTTTTGCTTTGTGAAAAGGTAGAATAAGCTCGTTAATCTAGGAAAAGTTAATAATTTTATGAATGATTTTCATGAGGGAAGATATTTTTGTAAGCTATTAAAAGATAAGCATTGAATATGTGTGGATAGGCAGAGTGTCAAACTAAACAAGAACCATTTTTGATGTGACTTTTTTAAGTGAAGAATTTTTCATATGTGTGTCTAACTTCACTGACACAGGCTTCAGATCCTTCTACTTCTTGATTTAAATTGTAATTTACTTTTCTCAAAGGCTTTCTCCATTGACATCATTCGACACAAAGATTCAATGGATGAACTCTTCAGTCATCGTGGTGAAATCTTTGGCACATGTGGAGAGGAGCAAAAAGCTGTATTACAGGTGAATTGCATTTGTTTTTCCACCACATCCTTTTCTTCATTATCGTGAATTAGAAGTACAATTGTGGAATTATACTTTAAGAAGTTTAAGTTACAGTTTTTTTCCTCCATTACTGATAATGGTGTTAAACACCTGCTTGATGTTCTGGGGAATTCAGACTCAGCCTTGTGCTCACAAATGTCCAAACAGCCATATTATATAATGTGAAATACGTTGCAAATCCATCTTCTTTAATTGGGGGAATTGCTACTTATCCTCAGTCCATAATGAGTGACTTTGAGTTACCTTTCAAAAATCTTGTGGTAGGTTTTTTTGTTTGTTTTTTAATTGATTTTTCACAGAGAGGAAGGGAGAGGATAGAGAGTTAGAAACATCAATGAGAGAGAAACATCCATCAGCTGCCTCCAGCACACTCCCCACAGGGGGTGAGCCCACAATCAAGGTACATGCCCTTGACCGGAATCGAACCTGGGACCCTTGAGTCCGCAGGCTGACGCTCTATCCACTGAGCCAAACCAGTTAGGGATGTGGTAGGTTTTTTTTTGAAATCATATCCAGATAATATTTTTTCTTGAAGTCCTAAAAATTACACCCATTTCTAAAAGGTTGGCTACAAGTTAGTTTGTACACCAGTTTTATTTTATTTATATACTAGAGACGCATTGCATGAAGAGATTCATGCAGTAGGCCTTCCCTTCCTCTGGCTGCCGGCACCGATTTTCCTCCGGCACCCGGGACCCAGGCCTTCACTCTGGCCACAGGGGAGGAGCCAAGCCTCTTCAGCCTTCAGGCTTCGCTCTCTGCCTGCGTATGCAAATTAATCGCCATCTTTGTTGGGTTAATTTGCATGCTCAGCTGATTGGCTGGTGGGCGTAGCAGAGTGACACCAATTTGCATGTTTCTCTTTTATAGGTGTAGAAGATAGGTGTAGATAGGTGTAGATAGGGTACAGGTAACCATTTTCTTAGAAATATTTGTAAATTGACTGCACTACTTATCCCAAACATATAGCACATAAATGCCAGGTTTGTGGAGACTTTTTTCCCAATTACAGTTTACATTCAATATTATTTTTTTTAAATATATTTTATTGATTTTTTACAGCGAGGAAGGGAGAGAGATAGTTAGAAACATTGATGAGAGAGAAACATTAATCAGCTGCCTCCTGCACACCCCCTACTGGGGATGTGCCCGCAACCCAGGTACATGCCCTGGAATCGAACCTGGGACCTTTCAGTCCACAGGCCGACACTCTATCCACTGAGCCAAACCTTTCAGGGCTCAATATTATTTTATATTAGTTTTAGGCATACAGCATAGTTGATAGATAATCATACTTTAAAAGTGTTCCCTTGATATTTTCAGTACCCACTTGACACCATACATACTGTTATAATAGTATTAACTATATTTCCTATACTGTACTTAATACCCATGACTATTTTATAATTACCAATCTGTACTTCTCAATCCCTTCGCTCTTTCACCCAGTTCCCCACCTCCCCTCCCCACTGGCAAACATGAGTCTCTTTTAAGTCTGCGAGTTAAGTCTGTTTCTATTTAGTTTATTTATTTTGTTTTTGATTTCACTTAGCATAATACTCCCCAGGTTCATCCATGCTGTCACAATGGTAAAATTTCATTCTTTCTTATGACTAATAGTCCATTATATATAGGAACCATAGGTTTTTTATCCACTCATCTATTGATGAGCATTCAGTTGCTTCTATATCTTGCTGCAGTGAACATCATAGGGATGGCTATTTTCTTTAGAATTAGTGTTTTAGTTTTATTCTGATAAATTCCCAGAAGTAAAATCACTGGGTTATAATGCAGTGCCATTTCTTAATTTTTTGAGAACCTCTATACTGCTTGTGGAGACTTTTTTATCAGAGGAAAAAAGGCAAGTTAAACTTCATGGGCAAAGACTCCATCATAGCCCCTGAGATGTTCAGTCTCAAACTGATGCATTATAATAATATATATCTAAAGTTGTGAAAAGTTATTCACTAAAAGGTTAATTTTGCTGTGTTGTGTTGTGCTTTTTTACTGTATTTAAAATAACTTTCCTGTTTTAAAAATTATATAAGGAAGACATATATGTTTGATAGGAAAGTTAGAAAATTAAGCTAAGTATAAAGAAAATAAAAATCACTTACAATCTTACAGGTTAGTTCATATATTTTAACATTTTATTTATTTTTTTAGACTCTTTAATGTATATATGCCTACTTTTTTGTTGTTGTTCATAGGAAAAGACGGAGTCTCTAATACAGCAATATGAAGCCATTAGTCTGCTCAACTCAGAACGTTATGCCCGCCTTGAGCGGGCACAGGTCTTGGTGAACCAGTTTTGGGAAACTTACGAGGAGCTCAGCCCCTGGATTGAGGAAACTCGGGTATTGATAGCACAATTGCCTCCTCCGGCTATTGATCATGAGCAGCTCAGGCAACAGCAAGAAGAAATGAGGGTAAGGAGTATGCCTTGTTTTATTTAAAAGCAGAAATGGGTTCCATGATCTATTCACATTTATATTATGAAATTCTTAATCAGTTAGAATTTCTCTGCATAATAAAAATACATACCTGAATTTTTTCTTTGGTTCTTTAATATGAATTAGGAGATGTCAGGAACCTGGGTATTGCAGAAGTAAACAAAGAACTCTGAACATCAAGGGAATTTACCATCTTGCCAATGACAGTGAGGTGTGGGTAGACTTAGGGTGTGCTTGGTGCTCTTCCCGTTGGTTAGGCCCCCGCTGGAGTGAGCGAGGCCGGGAAGACTGGCACAGAGCGTTTCTGCAAGTAGGTGCGATGAGAGGGAGATTGGGGACGCATCAAGGAATGCTGGGACCACATTAAAAAGATACTTTTTTAATGTTTGTTTTATTTGGTTTATGGCTTGTGCTTATTCCTATCTCTGTCTTCCTATAAGTGGAAGGATGTAAACTGGAAGTAGCCAGCAGTAAAGGAGAGGTTGGATTATCAGAAATGTTGCTATTTGTGGTTTATCCTGCTTAGTATCTCTGTCTTGGGAGAAAGACAGATATTAAACCATGGCAATTACGATTACTACATTTAAGTATTTATGAGTACAGAAGGTGGTGGGATAAATTCGTATTGCAGGGTAAGAGTGAGAGAGGATGTGGCCTGGGAAGGCTTCCGAGTGATGGGACGTCTGGACTGGGTTTTAACAGTTGAGAGAATCGGGTAGTGTCAGAGCCCAAGATTTAGGTGCTTTTCCCCCTCTGTAAATGATGAAATGCTGGGACTTAGTTATTTGTTTTTCAAAGTTGATATTAGCTCTGATCAAAGCACTTAAGCCGGGGGAGCCTTATAACCCAGTGATTTCACTTCTGGGAATTTATTAGAATAAAACTAAAACATTAATTCTAATAGGATAAGGACATATATGTAATAACTAATAACTTAATAAAGAAAAAAATACTATTGGAAACCTAAAAAAAGCACTTAAGCAAATAAACTGGTATAAAAATGCTTATTTTTAATCCATATTTCTTTAAATAGCAACTAAGAGAATCCATTGCTGAACACAAACCTCATATTGATAAACTGCTAAAGATAGGTCCTCAACTAAAGGAGTTAAACCCTGAAGAGGGTGAAATGGTGGGAGAAAAATACCAGAAAGCAGAAAACACATATGCCCAAATTAAAGAGGAGGTGCGCCAGCGGGCGCTGGCTCTGGACGAGGCTGTTTCCCAGTCAGCTCAGGTACGTGTGTGTCTTAAACTCATATAGCCTTCAACGGTCCTTTAGTCTGAGCAAGATGTTTCTATATCAGATACACCTCTATGCTCAGGAGTTTCTAGGCCAGCGTGCTGGTGGTACATTACCAGAAACTAGGAACCTTTGTTGGCCTGCATTTTGCAAGGATTATGAGTATGCTGGTGCTGCAAGGAGGATAAAATGCATCTTATTTGGTCCATATTGTCTGCTAATAGTTTTCTTAAAAATTCTATATTGTGATGATCCTTTAGCAGGCATAGTTCTGGGTAAATTCACCCTGCAGCCTAAAGAAAAGTCATATTCCTGTTGGACCTGTTACTTTTTCTGTTACTTAGAAAACAGAACATTAGAGCTCTTACTCAGGAGGCCACCAGCTAGCTCCTAACTCAAAGAAAGATGCTTGGGGAGAGAGAAGTAAGAGCCAGAGAGAAAGAAATCACAGTGGAGCAGTGGGGTTAAAGCATGTAACTGCATACTTTTTAACTAATATATTATTGTTAGTGGTACTTTTGTGATGTCTGGGTATTTTATTCCTGTTTAGTCAATATTCTTGGTTAATATTTGTACTTACTCAAGTTTTCCCCCCCACCTTCCGTCCCATCTCCCACTCCCATTGTGGAATGTGTCACTTTGTGTTGTTGCTGCCTGCTCCTGTCCTCCCCACATCGTCACATTTCATTGTTGTGTTGGCCGCGCCCACCATTACAGATTACAGAGGTAAGGTATTCACCCCCACTGGGATTAGGGTATTTTTATGAAGCTAAGAACTGAGGATTACCTATCAGGAAATGTCCCTTTACTTTAGTGGGATGCATTTTATTAGTGTAGTTTATTATGTCAGTTTCATTTGGGGTGGAATCTAGAAGTGAGGGAGTGATGAGAAGTGATTTCGTTAAGAAAATCCCACCATGTATTTCTTTATAGGACACTTACAGTTGATAAGACTTATTCTGATTAATGAATCCAGAGTTAGTTTTAGATAGCTTTTTTTAAGGGGGCCAGCTTACCTGTTTTGCCCCTCTTCTCTCTCTGCTTCAGATTGTAAGTGAAATTTTACAATTATAGTCACATTACTCAAAGTACCTGAAAAGTAGAAAGGTAGTTATTCTTTTAGAAAAAGGTTAGATTTGGCCTTCCTTAATTACCTTTTATTGCAACGTTTTCCTTTCTTACTGTCTCACATAGTGGTTATTAAATTGCATGCTATAATAATTTTAACTCCAAGTCATTGAGCATATTGAGTTCCCCATTCATTTACATAGTTTGTGGAGGGCATCTAACTTGTTGGTCTAACCTACTGCATGCAACTGTCATCTGAGATGTTGACACACTGAGTCTCACCAGTTTCATAGTGTTGTCTCTTTCTCGTCCCATTTCTGGTATTTTACTTAATTATTTTATTCTTAAAATAAACATTTATTTTCTTGTTCTAATGGGCCAGCTCTGGTGTACTATGCCCAAACCAGTTAGCCAATCCCAACAGCCATTAGGCTAAGCTATGTGCAGTTTCTTCTCAACAGTAGTAGATTTATACCTTGACATAAGGAATACCTTATTCCTTAACATTTATCCCAGAAGTGTGATGAAGTATTGCTGTAGCTAATGATCTGACGTTTATTCAGTTCCATGATAAAATCGAGCCCATGTTGGAGACTCTGGAGAACCTTTCCTCTCGCTTGCGTATGCCACCACTGATCCCTGCTGAAGTCGACAAGATCAGAGAGTGCATCAGTGACAATAAGAGTGCCACCATGGAGCTAGAAAAACTTCAGCCTTCCTTTGAGGCTCTGAAGCGCCGTGGAGAAGACCTCATTGGACGATCTCAGGGAGCTGACAAGGATCTGGCTGCAAAAGGTGCTTGATGAATTCAATTATTTTTGAAGAAAATGAATACAACAAATTCTAGCCTGTGGTTACCTCCAGTGTCCCACAGATGTACTTTATTGAATGTGAAGGCAGTCCCCAAGTAATGAGTATTCCAGAAAGTCTTTTGGAAGTCATTTAGAATTCAGAACACATCTGCCCATTGAAACAAGGTTACAATTGGTAGTTAGATTCCCAGGCCAGAAAACAAATGCTCCTTTAACCCCTGATATGAATGAACTGCAGTATCAATCGTGTGTAGAACATACTACCTTTTATAACATTTTCCATGGGAAACATAGCAAGTTTAACACAGAACACTGGAAATAAAGTTCTCATCTCAGTCCTTTTGCAAGTTAGGGATTTTTTTTGTATCTGAGCAGTACATTTATGTATTTATTTATTTAAATTGTTTTATTTTTAAAATCTTTATTGCCAAGATTATTACAAATGTACCTTTTTCCCCCCTCATTAACCCTCCTCACCCAGTTCCCACCCCGCCCCAGGACTTCGCCATCCCATTGTCTGTGTCCATAGGTAATGCATATGTCTGTACAAGATGTTTGCTTAATCTTTTCCCATCTCCCAAACCCCCTTCCCTCTGAGAATTTTCAGTCCACTCTCTTTCCATGCCTCTGGTTTTATTTTATTCACCAGTTTATTCTGTTCATTGGATTTCTTATTTGTTTATTTTGATTTTTAGATTCAGTTGTTGATAGGTATGTATTTGTTGCTATTTTGTAGTTCATATTTTTTATCTTTTTCTTTTTCTCCTTCTACCTCTTTTTAAAGAATGCCCTTCAACATTTCATATAATATTGCTTTGGTGGTGATGAACTCCTTTACCTTTTTCTTATCTGTGAAGCTCTTTGACCTTCAATTCTAAATGATGGCTTTGCTGGGTAGAGTAATCTTAGTTCTAGGTCCTTACTATTCACCACTTTGAATATTTCTTGCTACTCCCTTTTTGCCTGCAAAGTTTCTGTTGAGAAATCAACTGATAGTTGTATGGGCATTCCCTTGTAGGTAACTAGCTGCTTTTCTCTTGCTTCTTTTAATATTCTCTCTTTGTCTTTAGCCCTTGACATTTTAATTACGATGTGTCTTGGTGTGGTCCTCTTTGGGTTCCTCTTGTTTGGGTCTCTGTGCTTCCTGGACTTGTAAGTCTATTTCTTTCACCAGGTAGGGAAAATTTTCTGTCATTATTTCTTCAAATAAGTTTTCAATATCTTGCTCTTTTTCTCTTCATTCCATATGGTAATATTCATACTATAATGCAACTATTGGTACACTTGAAGTTTTCCCAGAGGCTCCTTATACTATCTTAATATTTTTGGATTCTTATTTCTTTTTGCTCTTCTGATTAGGTATTTTTTGCTTCCTCATATTTCATATCATTGATTTGCTTCTCGAGTCCTCTATTCTACGGTTGAATCCCTGTATATTACAAAGTATTTCAGTCAGTGTATGCTCAATTTCTGACTGGTCCTTTTTCATATTTTTTGACATTTTCACTAAAATCCATGGAAGTCTCATTAAGTCCCTTAGAGGTTTCTAGAAGATTCTTGAGTAACTTTATAACTGTGGTTTTGAACTCTGTATCCAGTAGTTTGCTTTCTTCCATTTCTTTCATTTGTGACATGTTTCTTTGTCTCTGCATTTTGCCTGCTTCCCTATGTTTGCTTTTATGTATTGGGTAGAACTGCTATGTCTTCTTGAGTTGGTAAAGTGGTCTTGTGTAGTAGATGTCCATATGGGGCCCAGTGGCTCACCTGAGTTGGGAACTATATTGCACCCCTTTGTGGACTTTGAGCACAGTCTTACTATAGTTGAGACTTGATTGCTGTTGGTGTCACTGGGAGGAACTGACCTGCAGGCCATTTGGCTGTGAGGACCAGCTGCGGCTACAGTGGGAGAGCTGCTATGCAGGAGACACCCCTTCAGTGGGGCTTTGGAACTCACTGAATGTGTTGCTTATGAATGTGTAGAGCTGTGATCTGGTATGGTCTGACATTGACCACTGGGTACACTGCCTCTTGGATATCCAGGGAGGTGCAAAGTCAGCCACAACCCAGGGCCACCTAGCAGAAGTTATAGAGAGATCTGCAGATTCATCCTCTTCGTATCGGGTTTGGAAGTGCCCAGACGAGGCCCAGCTATGAAGCAAGGCAGGCTGGTGCTGGTGCAGGGTCTTGGGCTTTTTATTAATAGGTTTGGGGCTCCCTGATCCAGCTGCAGCTTCTTTGAGAGGTTTTTAGCCTGAGCAAGGACAGGACATTCATATGCAAAAACTGCTACACACAGCTTGGGTGGGGTTGTAAATTGGAAGGGGCGGGGTCTCAGGGAATCACCAAGGTGGAGCAAACAGAAATGGCTGCCAGTCAGCCCTGTGACCGGGGAGATCCCAGAACAGGAACAATGACCCCTGCCAGCACCTCCGTTTGGTAGAAAGCTGTCCCTGAGTTCCTGCCCCAATGTCAGACAACCCAGTTCCTCCTCATAAGTGTCTGTGTTCCCCAGAGCTTTGCCCTGGTGTGGAGCTTGTAAGTTCAGTTCGTGAGGCCGGCCTTTTAGGGGGAGCAACTGGGTGTCCAGCAGCCTCTGTGTCACTGAGCCCCAATCCCTACTGGTTTTTACAGCCCGTAGGTCTTACTGCCCATAGGGACTTCTTTTCCCAGCTCTGGCACCCTGGGCGGGGGTCTGGGCTGGGACCCTTTGTTCCTCATGGGTGCCCTCCATAGAGATAATCTCCCTCCTGATTAAAAAAGCATGGACCAGCCTGTTCCTTGCCTTCGCACTTCCTACCAGTCTCAGTGTGCTTTCTTCTTTACTTCTCTAGTTATAGGACTTCCATTTAGCTAGCTTTCCGGCGGTTCCGGGTGATGGCTGTTCTGTATTTTAGTTGTAATTTTGATGTGGTTGTGGGAAGCGGCAAGTACAGGTGTTTACCTATGCCACCATCTTGGTTCCTCCTTCTGAGCAGTGCCTTTATTTTAGATGGTAACTCATTCTCAGATTACTTCTGTGATCTCTTTATGTGGGAAACCAAGGTAGGTGAAAATGTAATTGTAGACATAATAATAAAGCTACAATAGGTATATATAAATTCTTAGACCTTTTTGAAAGATAATTTTAGTAAAAATATGAGAATTAGATGGTATTTCTGATGAGGCTTGGAGAAGTCTCATTCCTATCTCTTTTTTACCCCCTCAGAGATCCAGGACAAATTGGATCAAATGGTATTCTTCTGGGAGGACATCAAAGCTCGGGCTGACGAGCGAGAAATTAAGTTCCTTGATGTCCTAGAACTAGCGGAGAAGTTTTGGTATGACATGGCAGCTCTCCTTACCACCATCAAAGACACCCAGGACATTGTCCATGACTTGGAAAGCCCAGGCATTGATCCATCCATCATCAAGCAACAGGTTGAAGCTGCTGAGGTAAGAAAAATGCAAAATTCCTTCTCTTATGTGTTTGTTTTCGGAAAAAGGCACTTTTTCCAAGTATGTTGTGTTAACTGCTTAGCTAAGCTGAGTTGCCTTAAAAGTTGTTTAAGAGGATATTTTCCACTTGAAAAAAGTATATGCTCATTATAGTAGATTTCCTTTTTTATTATAAACTAGAGGCCCGGTGCACAAAAATTTGTGCACTCGGGGGTGCCCTCAGCCCGGCCTGTACCCTCTCACCGTCTGGGACCCCTCAGGGGATGTCCACCTGCTGGTGTGCCTGGCCAGCTTGGGTGAGCAGCTGATGGCTGTTTGCAGGCTGGCCAAATCCCCCAGTGTGGACCCTCACCCCATTGAGGTGTGGCCAGCCTGGGTGAGGGGTTGAGGGCTGTTTTCAGCCTGCCCACAGTCCCTTCAGGTTTTGGGTTCCTACTGGGGTGCCTGGGCAGCCTAGGTGAGGAGCTGAGGGGCATTTTCAGGCTGCCCACAGTCTCTTCAGGGTTCAGGCCCTTACTGGGGTGCCTGGGCAGCCTGGGTGAGGAACTGAGGGGCATTTTCAGGCCGCCCACAGTCCCTTCAGGGTTCGGGTCCCTACTTGGGGTGGCAGGGCAGCCTGGGTGTGGGACTGAGGGCTGTTTTCAGGCTTTCAGGCTGACCACAGCTCCCATTGACCCAACATCCCAGCAAGGCTGGCTGGAAGCAGGTTTCTGGGGTTTATTTATCTTTTATAATTGATACACTGCTGCTTTAAGCCCAGGCCGAGGCAGGTAACGAAGCCTCCTGCTGGCTTCAGCTCCTGTGGCTTCTATAATTGAAAGAATGTTGCCTTAGTAGACGCCCAGCTGGCCTAGGCAGGCAGTTTTCTCCATCGCTGGTGCAACAGAAGCCTCCTGTTCGGTTTAGCTCCGTGGCTTCTATAATTGCAACTGTGTTGCCTGGAGCAGAGAGAGGCCCAGCCGGCCTAGGCAGACAGTTTACTCCTGGTGCAACGGAAGCCTGCTGTTTACTCCAGCTCTGTGGCTGCCAGCCTCCATCTTGGCTGGGTTAATTTGCATACAGCCACTCTGATTGGCTGGTGGGCGTGGCTTAGGTGTCCCGTAGAAATTGTAGATTTCGATATTACTCTTTTATTAGATAAGATACAAATTTGCATGATCTCCACCAACTGTGATGGGTTCCATCATACAAAACTAATTTCCTTGTCAGTTTTAAACTTATTTTAAATTAATAGAATATGTCTAGAAAATTCGGTTTTGCCTTCATTTCTGAATTTAGTCCTTGCTATAGTGTACATCAAGCATGTCAAACTTGAGGCCAGCGGCAAGTTTAAACAAGGCATGCGGCCAGCTGGCCACAAGTTTGACATGCTTGGACATTATTTTGTTTCTCAAGTATTTTTCTTTAATACAGAAAAAAATAGAAGGTAGAAAAGCAAATAAATTCTGGATTCATCATCCAAAGATGATAATTATTACACTGACATACCTTTTTCTCGTCTTGGGGGGGGCCTAGTTTTTATTTATTTCTTTTTAAATACTTTTTTTTTTTTTTTAAATTTTAGAGAGGAAAGAAGAGGGAGAGAGAAATAGAAGCATCAATGATAGAGAATTATTGATTGGCTGCTTCCTGCATGGCTCCCACTGCGGATGGAGCCTGCATTCTGGGCCTGTGCCCTGACCAGGATGCTCAACCACTGAGCCACTCTGGCAGGGCTAGTTTTTATTTTTATTAAATTCATTCTCCCCTTATTTTGTCCATTTAGTATAAGCTAAGCCTGTCTTAATATTATATCTCTTGTATTTTTTATTTCAGATAATCTCCCTCTCCCCACCGCTGTCATTTTTAGGACCTGGCAGGGAACTGACTTTGTTCAAGATTATGTAGCCTAGTGTTCCTATTATTCTAGTCTCTCAGCTCTAAAAATTGTGACTTGTGCAGTACTGTTTTACCCTTGTTGACATACTACTGTGTAATGTAGTCGACTTTTGGCAATAGATTATAATCTCCTTGGGAGCAGGAAGGATGAATCTTTGGTAAATTATTTAAGGTCATTTTACCTTTCTCAGACTGTTTCATATATATTGTTCTATGTAGTTAGTAGCTATGTACATAAATGTGAAGAATAACTAGTCTGAAACTTCACTGTGTATATAAGCGAAATAATAACAATGAAAGGTTTTTGTGAATTTGACAGATTCTGTTCAACATCTGCTATTGATGAAACTATAGTTACATTTGCAAAGCTTGGGAAGTTCTGTTCTGCTTCTGTTTTGGCTTATGCTCTGTTCATTTACATGTAGACTATTAAGGAAGAGACAGATGGTCTGCATGAGGAATTGGAGTTTATTCGAATCCTTGGAGCAGATTTGATTTTTGCCTGTGGAGAAACTGAGAAGCCCGAAGTGAAGAAGAGCATTGACGAGGTGTGGAGAAATAGATAAGGAGTTTAGACAAAACAGTCGTGGACTTAGACTGAGTACGGATATTAATTGAAGAATCTGGTTTTCCTCTAGATGAATAATGCCTGGGAGAACTTAAACAAAACATGGAGAGAGAGGTTAGAAAAGCTGGAGGATGCCATGCAAGCCGCTGTGCAGTATCAGGACACACTTCAGGTGAGGACCAAGAGGTGACCGCCATGGAAAACAGCTTCCATGGTGTCATTCAGAATCCAGCAGAAGAGTGGATCACCTTTGCAGGACCACAGCATTATCTAACTAAGGCAACAAACTCTTCCTGTATTTCTAGCCAGAGTGCCCCACTTCTTATGTGAAAAGTACTGACATCCAAATTTCTGTTCCTCTTCTCATCATGCGCTCACTATACTGACTCTTGTGGTGGCTATCCAGGGAAGCTGGACTTCCGGGGAGAGCCGCTGACTTGAGGTTCCACACCCAGTTTATCTTGAAACACAACTTGGTACAATAGCTTCAGGACATCCTGAGCTCGCTAGCCGGCCTTGAGAAATAGTAAACTTTTGTTCATACTTAGTTTTGCCAGACCATGGTTTATTTTGGACACTATTCCAATGTTTGCTTCATTCGTAAGTCCCCGTATTATTTGAATACAGATCATTATACCTTCCCTCTGTGCCTCCCTCGCTATCTGAAAACACAATCAATACTTGGCACTTTGATTTATCTCTGCTTATTTAATAGAGATAATGCTAATTCTTTCCCGATTCCTTGTGTTTTTGTTTTGACTGCTTATTTGTGTTTTTATTTCAGGCTATGTTTGACTGGCTAGATAACACTGTCATTAAACTCTGCACCATGCCTCCTGTTGGCACTGACCTCAACACTGTTAAAGATCAGTTAAATGAAATGAAGGTTTGTATCTGGGAATGGCTTTTGAAGAAGGATTGCTTTGTAGTTTTTAAAGATTTGATTTGATGTTAACATTAAATATGTCTTTGATAGGAGTTCAAGGTGGAAGTTTACCAACAGCAAATTGAGATGGAGAAGCTCAATCACCAGGGTGAACTGATGTTAAAGAAAGCTACTGATGAAACGGACAGAGACATTATACGAGAACCACTGACAGAACTCAAACACCTCTGGGAGAACCTGGGTGAAAAGATTGCCCACAGACAGGTAAGGCAAATGGTGGAGTACATAATGGACTACTATCTACTGCTTTCTAGTTTCCTAACAATTGCTTCCTTTATATCGTTTTCTGAGTAGCATAAGCTAGAAGGCGCTCTCTTGGCCCTTGGCCAATTCCAGCATGCCTTAGAAGAGCTAATGAGTTGGCTGCTTCACACTGAGGAGCTGTTAGACTCTCAGAGGCCAATAAGTGGAGATCCAAAAGTCATTGAAATTGAGCTCGCGAAGCACCATGTAAGTGTTTTATTTTTCATCTCTAATCCTTTTGGTTTCAGACTAAATATTGCCACCAGCCCTAACCAGCGTGGCTCAGTGGATAGAGCGTCAGCCTGCGGACTGAAGGATCGCGGGTTCGATTCAGGTCAAGAGCATATGCCAGGGTTGGGGGCTCAATCCCCAGTAGGGGGCATGCAGGAGGAAGCCAATCAATGATTCTCTCTCATCATTGATGTTTCCATCTCTCACTCTCACTCTCCCTTCCTCTCTGAAATCAATTAAAAAAAAATTAGATAAATATATATTGCCACCAGAAGCCTTTCGATGTTGTGTGCCTTAGAGAACCAGGTTTGATGTTATCTATAGAGATAAATTATTGTTCAACACTTTCTAGGTTCTAAAAAATGATGTTTTGGCCCATCAAGCCACAGTGGAAACAGTCAACAAAGCTGGCAATGAGCTTCTTGAATCTAGTGCTGGAGATGATGCCAGCAGCTTAAGGAGCCGTTTGGAAACTATGAACCAGTGCTGGGAGTCAGTGTTACAGAAAACGGAGGAGAGGGAGCAGCAGCTTCAGTCGACACTGCAGCAGGTCCGTGCCTCGTCCAAGTTAGGCAGGTGGAGCTTTGCAGAGCTGTGCACATAACATTCGAAGAAAGTCTAAGTCACGGAAAGGAAAGCAGTTTGGGGTAGAGTCCCTGTGTCTTAAGAGGAAGGTCATTTCTCTGATGGAACTTGTCTAGAAAAAATATCTTTTGACTTAATGGGGTTTTTTGGATTAGTTTGTAGCTAATCTCTTTATTTACAATTCAAAGTTAATGGATTTTGCTATAACAGACCTGTTCACAAATTCAGTTATGTCTTAGATCCAGTCAGGCCCCTCCATACTCATACTCAGCAGTACCTTAGTCCAGAGAGTGCCAACCTTTTGGACCTCACAGACCAACCGGTGGTCCATGGACCACTGCCTTAGTCAATTCATTGATTATATCAGACATGTATAATACAGGGTTGGCCAAAAGTAGCTTTGTAGTTGTTCACATGGAAATAGAATAATTTATTAAGTAATAACACAAGAATAAACTGTTTTGTGTGCTCATAACTATAAACCTAATTTTGCCTATAAGGAGATTGGGGGAATTCTGCTAGATTCTAAAAATAGATAAATATATTGGCCCCATACCAATCGAGTAGCAGAACAGCTCTGCCTGAGAACAGCCCAAAATCCTTCCCTCAAAATAGATTCCTCATGCCCTGGTCAGGTAGCTCAGTTGGTTATAGTGTCATCCCAATACCCCAAAGTTTCAGGTTCAATCCCCATTCGGGGCACATACAAAAATCAATGAATGCATACACGAATGGGTGGATCTTCCTTTCTAAGATCATTAAATAAAATAAAAATAAATTGCTCATATCGTTATTTAGAATGTTTACTTTTGAAGCTAGAATTGACTACTGACTTTCATAATGTCTTTTCACAAAAGGCCCAGGGTTTCCACAGTGAAATTGAAGATTTCCTCTTGGAACTGACTAGAATGGAGACCCAACTTTCTGCATCTAAGCCCACAGGAGGACTTCCTGAAACTGCTAGGGAACAGCTTGACACACACATGGTAATAGAGATTTCCTGAAATTGAGCATAAGCATCCCATATTCAGTAGCTCCTGATGTGTATCTGGGAACCTACAAAGTAATGCCTTTTTACTGACAATATAGTACAACCTTGAGGATTCCTGCCTACATATAGGCTTTTAATACCCTCCCACAGGTAGCAATGGTGATGGGAGGAGTTGGCTGGAGTTACATTGGTCAATTGGTTAATTCTGAGTTGGTCAGTTTGATGGGCACAAGAATGTTAACTTGAAGGTGAGAGCATCAAGAAGACAGATACACAGCACAGATTTGGTTGTATTTAAGGAAAAGACTAGTTAGGTGGGACTTAGAGAAACCCAACAGATACTAACAGTTTTTCAAGAAAGTAGCTGAGAACAAAAGACATAATGTCTAGGCAAATTATTCAGGAAAAGGAAGTTAATGATTGGGGTTTACATTTAAGGATCTCTGATCCTTAAAATAATTCCATTTACTTGGTGACAAAATTATTATAATACTAAGCAAGAATGGTGGACTTCATTCTCTAGTTGTTCATAAGTTGAACTAAATCCAAAAGAAAAGGTTTTAATCAAGGCAAGACCTTCCTGGACCTTTCCAAACTGCTTGTAAATGTGTGTGGGGGTATCTTTCAGGAAATTGGCATTATTGATATCTTTCCTGCCTTTTCTTGTAGGAACTCTATTCCCAGCTCAAAGCCAAGGAAGAGACTTACAATCAACTACTTGACAAGGGCAGGCTCATGCTCCTAAGCCGTGATGATTCTGGGTCTGGCTCAAAGACAGAACAGAGCGTAGCTCTCCTGGAACAGAAGTGGCATGTGGTCAGCAGTAAGATGGAAGAAAGAAAGGTATCACCACAAAAGACAGTGTGTGATTATGGTCTTTGAGTAGTGTGCTTGGTGATGGCATGTAATTTCCATCTCGTTTCTGTAAAGATTATTTAGAGACCAGTGTATTGAACCAGAAGTTATAGAACCAATGTCCTCAGAATTGCCTTCATGCTAATCATCCCTCTTTTCTGTCATTAGATTTCTATTTTCCATACATGTCAAGTTGCATTGATGGTACTAGTTTTTGCCAATATTTGATTTTATTCTTCCTTCTTTTTCTGCTTCTACCAGTTAAAACATTATTGCCTGTTACTGCTCAGTGGTGGGCCCTATATCCATTGTTAATCAGATTTTTTGTGTTCCTGCTCAGAAACAAAGTTGTGTCAGAGTTGGTGACTTGGGATTGGGAGGGTGGGAGCAGAGCATGCAGGGAGTATGACAGATAATGGCACACAAGGAATTTGGATTCTAGTGTAAATACGGCATGCAAAGAATTGTACTAAAAATCAAGAGAGAAGTAAATTATATGGCCCTTCTCACTCTTCCCCCAAAATCAAATTCTCTTCAAAAGAAAAGTGATTGGGGATCAAAGCCCCAAAACACTGGTTTTTATGAGTACAGAGTCTTAGAGTATCTCTGCATAGAGTTTCTGTGCTGGGCAGATCAAATGTGTGTTCAAATCTCTTGGCCACATGCATTCAACGAATAGTTAGTAAGCATGTATGTGCCAGGCACTGTGCTAGGTATATAGTAGAAACTATAAAGGCATGGATCCTATCCAATTTAATGGGAGGAACACAAATATTTATACATAACTGAACATTTGAAAAGCATTGATTTTTCTAGAATTCTTCTAATGTGGGGTCTGGTAATTCTGTTACTTAAACAATGGCCAGAGGACCTGAGTGTATGGCTACATTCTAATTCTTGGACAGTCTGTTGCCTATAATTTCTGCAGAATGCAGAACTTATACCAATTAAAGTAACTATGGCAGATTCTGGCTCAAAATCAGGAAGTTCCTAGAGGGTTTTCCCAACAATGGAACAGGCTACCTCGAGAAATAAATACTTGATCCATTATCAGTGGAATTGGTAGAGCACAGGCTAGGTGCCAAGGATGGTTGTTGCTGATTTATGCAAGAGCATAAAACAAGTGGAAGAGCCCTAGTTGGTTTGGCTCAGTGGGTAGAGCGTCAGCCTGTGGACTGAAAGGTCCCAGATTCGATCCCAGTCAAGGGCATATGCCTGGGTTGTGGGTTCGATCCCCAGTGGGGGCCGCAGCCAATCAATGATTCTCATCATTGATGTTTCTATCTTTCTCTCCCTCTCCATTCCTCTGAAATAAAATATATTTTTTTAAAAACAAGTGGAAAATTCCATCTAGGAACATGGTAATATATTAAATTCTAAGCATTTCTGCGATAGATATGATGTAGATTTTATTTTTGTATTTGCTTTATTTAGATTAGGCCTATACGTTTTTGTAGCATTCATTATAGTGGTTTTTTTAGGTTTCAAAAGTAACCTGAAAACACAAAGAAGAAAATAAAAGTTACATATAACCCAACTAACAGGAATTAACATTTGTAGTGTACATCTTGGGTTTTCTTCTGTGAATATTTTGAATGTCTTCATTTTTATTAATAACCTCTCATTAGTCTGCTTTGCCTGCCTGGTATGGGCCAGGGGTACCAGAGGCCCTCACCCAGGAATTGGGGCTAGAAGTCTCTGCAAATGGAGCTTGAAGACCCTGTGCAGTTGAGGTGTGCTCATGGACAGTTGCACATGTCTTCACTGAACCATTGTTTTTGTCACCTGATTTAGATAAAAGCACCTAAAAGTTTACGTCCAGGTTTTTGCTTAGAATATTAGGGCTTTTATTATCTTTTCTGTTTATAACATAAGAATAAGTTTCAGACTCAGACATTTTTAGGTGCTGTATTTTCTGAAAACATTTAAGCAGGCTCTGCGGTGAGTATTTACTATAGTAAAGTGCTTTTCATTGCTTGTTTTCATGCCACAAAAATACCTGAAAGGAAAATGAGACTCTGGTCAAGGAGGGTTGCAGACCTGCCGCACTCCCCACGGAGCTGTTCGCTTGCATTGTGGCTAGTTTTACGCCTGTTCCTTAATGTCCCTGCAAGTGGGGAATGGGAGAGGAGAGCTCAGCTGCAAATTGTGTCCTTTTTCATAAGCAGCTGCTTCAGACACTAACATTAAAATGTACCCTCCTTTGCAAACAAGGCATGTTTGGAAGTTGGTTAAATGAGGTTTCCTTTTTAGAGGTCATTTCAGTTGGTGTACAATTCATGCCTTTGTCCTTGAAGCTATAATTCCTGAACTTGGCACTTTTTGTGTGTGTTTTAATTGAAATTCAGTCAAAGCTAGAAGAGGCCCTCAACCTGGCAACAGAATTCCAGAATTCCCTGCAAGAATTTATCAATTGGCTCACGCTAGCAGAGCAGAATTTAAACATCGCTTCTCCTCCCAGCCTGATTCTGAACACTGTCCTGTCCCAGATAGAGGAGCATAAGGTAACTATGACACTAGAATGTTGCCTTCCTTTGAAAGGACTGGTTGTCTTATCTTCGTTTAAACACAGCAATATTTTCCCACCAGGTTTTTGCTAATGAAGTAAATGCCCATCGAGACCAGATCATTGAACTAGATCAAACCGGGAATCAGTTAAAGTTCCTTAGCCAAAAGCAGGACGTTGTTCTGATCAAGAATTTGTTGGTTAGCGTCCAGTCTCGATGGGAGAAGATTGTCCAGCGATCTATTGAAAGAGGGCGATCACTAGATGATGCCAGGAAGCGGGCAAAACAAGTAAGTTACAAAAGAAAGGTTCTAATTACCAAACAACCTCTGGCTGCAAGTCTTGAGTCTCTGGATTAATTCACATAAAAGTGCTGTATAGTTCTTTACTGTCATAACTTACTTCTTATAAAATTGTAGTTCCACGAAGCTTGGAAAAAGCTCATTGACTGGCTGGAAGATGCAGAGAGTCACCTGGACTCAGAGTTGGAGATATCCAATGACCCAGACAAAATTAAACTGCAGCTCTCTAAGCATAAGGTAAAGCAGTTGGTGGCTTTTAGGGCCTGAGCTCGGTATTCACTGGAATTTTTTTTTCTAATCTTTATTGTTCATATTATTACAGTTGTTCCTCTTCCCCCCTCCCCCCCATAGATTCCCTCCTCCCAGTTCCCACCCCACTCTCTGCCTTACCCCCCCGCCCCACTGTCCTCCTCCGTAGGTGTACGATTGTTGTCCAGTCTCTTCCCACACCCCCAATATCCCCATCCCCCTGGGAATTGTCAGTCCACTCCCTTTTTATGCCCCTGATTCAATTCTATTCACCACTTTATTCTGTTCATCAGATTTTTTTATTCACTTGATTTTTAGGTTCACTTGTTGATATGTATTTGTTGTTCATAATTTTTACTTTCCTTTTTCTTCTTCCTCTTCTCAGAGGATACCTTTCAGCATTTCATATAATACTGGTTGGGTGGTGATGAACTCTTTTAGCTTTCTCTTGTCTGTGAAGCTCTTTATCCAACCCTCAATTCTGAATGATAGCTTTGCTGGGTAAAGTAATCTTGGTTGTAGGTTCTTGCTATTCATCACTTTAAATATTTCTTGCTACTCGCTTCTGGCCTGGGAAGTTTCTGTTGAGAAATCAGCTGACAGCAAGAAAATCAGCTGACAGTCGTATGGGTGCCCCCTTGTAGGTAACTGACTGCTTTTCTCTTGCTGCTTTTAAGATTCTCTCTTTGTCTTTTGCCCTTGGCATTTTAATTATGATGTGTCTTGGTGTGGTCCTCCTTGGATTTTTTTTTGTTTGGAGTTCTCTGCACTTCTTGGACTTGTTAAGTCCATTTCTTTCACCAGGTAGGGGAAGTTTTCTGTCATTATTTCTTCAAATAGGTTTTCAATATCTTGCTCTCTTTCTCTTCTTCTGGCAACCCTATAATTCTGATGTTGGTATGCTTGAAGTTGTCCCAGAGGCTCCTTACACTATCTTCATATTTTTTGGATTCTTTTTTCTTTTTGCTTTTCCAGTTGGGTATTTTTTGCTTCTTCGTATTTCATATCTTTGACTTGATTCTTGTGATCCTCTAGTCTGCTGTTGGATCTCTGTATATTATTCTTTATTTCAGTCAGTGTATGCTTAATTTCTAGCTGGTCTTTTTAAATTTATCAGCGGTCTCTAGAAAATTATTGAAAAATCCTGGTTTTGAACTCTATATCCAGTTGTTTGCTTTCCTCCATTTCTGTCATTTGTGACTTGTTTCTTTGTCTCCGCATTTTGGCTGCTTCCCTGCGTTGATAGAGTGGCTTTCTGTGCTAGGTGTCCTATAGGGCCCAGCGGCTCAGCCTCCCCAATTACCTGAGGTGGACACTCCTATTGCACCGCTTTTTCGCTTTGTGCACAGTCTTATTGTAGCTAAGCCTTGATTGTTGTTGGTATCACTGAGAGGAATTGACCTCCAGGCCACTTGGCTGTGAGAATCAGCTGTGTCTGTGGTGGGAGAACTTCTGTGCTGGAGACACCCTTATGGGGCAAGACTTGCTTCGGTGAGGCTTTGGTGCTCACTGAGTCTGCCCCCTGAGTGTGTCCCTTATGGATTTGAAGAGTTGTAGTCCGGGTGGTCCCACTCTGACCACTGGGTATACTGGCTTTTGGATCTCTAAGGAGATGCTATTTTAGCATCTGCCTGAGGCTTCCCAGTCTTTTATATGCAAAAGCCTCTGCTTGCAGTTTGGATGGGATGGAGTCTCGGGGAATCAACAAGGCAGAGCAAACAGCTATGGCTGATTCTCAGCCCTGGCCTAAGAGGCACCGCTGAGAGAGAGCTGCTCTGGAGATCCTCCCAGTGCCAGATGGTACTAAACAGTGCCCGATAGTCCATCTTCTCCCCGTATGAGTTTGGGTCCCCAGAAACTCGCCCAGAACTGGAGTTCAGAGCCGTTGGGAGCTTGTGACTCCCTCTGGATTGAAAAAGAGAACCGCATCCTCAGCTGCCAGCCCTTTCCGCGAGCCCCCTTCACTGCGCGCGCCTCCGTACCTCTGCACTTTACTTCCACACCTTCTCTGAGTCTCAGTCTCTTTCTAGTTGTAGAATTTCCACTCAGCCAACCTTCCTGTGGATCTAGGTAGTGTCCGTTTTTTCTTTTCGTTGTGGTTTTGAAATGGTTGTGCGAGACAGCAATTCTCGGTGTTTACCTATGCCGCCATCTTGGTTTCTCCTGGAAATTTTATCTGGGTAAAAACCTCAAGATGATGAAGCCTGCATTCCATTTCATGTCTAGACAGTGTCTGTGACAATTGCTCATTTAAATAACAGTTCAAACTAAGTGATTGTGGGAGTAAACCTTAAAGTTAAAACTGTAGGCTTTTAGAAATTCTAGGCTTTTAGAAATATGCAATACTGTGACATAAGCAAAGACTTATAAATTCTTAAGGGTAAACTCTTATTAGTTCAAGAAGTAGTCACACAGTCAGATTGTATCTAATTACCAACCTGGAAACACAGAAAAATTTTTCCTTGTTCCTAATCAAGATGTCATCTCACACCATGTTTTTTTTTTTTTTCCTTTTCATTTTGAAAACAGGAGTTTCAGAAAACGCTTGGTGGCAAGCAGCCTGTGTATGACACCACAATTAGAACTGGCAGAGCCCTGAAGGAAAAGACTTTGCTTTCTGATGATACTCAGAAACTTGACAACTTGCTGGGAGAAGTCAGAGACAAATGGGATACTGTGTGTGGCAAGTCTGTGGAGAGGTGAGCATGAGTGTCCCCTGCATGGGTTGTATGTTATCCCAAAACTACCTGAGAGACTGTTACTGGGCTCCATAAAGTGGTAATAGAGCATATACATCAGTAACAGGTTTTATAGCATCTCAGTATCTCTCGTTAGTTCAGTGAGGTATGAAAAATTTGAATAAAGTGTATTGAAATTCATTTTACACTTGAACATGATTGTATTAGAACGAGAGAAGCCCACAGTAATAGGTCAGTAACTTAGTATTTGTAAATCACCAACTTGTAATACCACTAGCTGTCTCACTGAGGGCTCTCACTGTGTGCTGGACACTGTGCAAAACCTCTGCATGTATTACCTCACTTAACCGACATGATATCTGACCTGCACTGAGCCACTTCTGAGTATGTGCATAACAGTGCCTACTAGTCATGTAATCCTCAACAACCACTGAGGTGTGAGTACCGTTATTCCCAGGGTACAAATGAGGAAACTATCATAAAGAGGTTTCTTAACTCCCCCAAGAAACTCGGCTGCTAAGCAGCAGAGCTGGGATTTGAAACTATTTGGTTTGGTTCTAAAAGTTGTACTTTATCAACTTGTACCCACTATGCCATATTCAGTATTACAATATCGCTATTTAATTTATACTCGCAAATTGTTGGTGAGGTGACTGAGGCTCAGAGAGATGAAGAAACAGTCCAGGGACTCAGAACTGGTATAGAGCTAGGAGTCGAACTCTGACTCTAGGCCGTTACCAAAACCATCATCCTGTACTGGAGTGGTGTAAAGTAATGAACACAGGCAGGCCTTGGTCATTAGGGTGTGTTCATGTGTATACCTGCTGGACTCTAAGATGCCAGAAGGGCATCTGAGCCTGTCTCATACCTACACTGTAATTCATTCTATAGAGTGGTTTGATTTAAAATGTCTAGGCATCTCTCTCAGTCACTGTTTACTGCATTGCTAACCGTTTCAACTTGGAGGTCCCTCTCTATGTAGAGTTCAAGCAGCATTTCCTTTCAGCAGTCAGAATTGTGGGCCATTCGTAAATAATACCTAAAAACAGCAAGGTTTATGTGCTCTTCTCAGGCAGCACAAGTTGGAAGAGGCCCTGCTGTTTTCGGGCCAGTTCATGGATGCTTTGCAGGCCTTGGTCGACTGGTTGTACAAGGTGGAGCCACAGCTGGCCGAGGACCAGCCCGTGCACGGGGACCTCGACCTCGTCATGAACCTCATGGATGCCCATAAGGTGAGGGGTGAGATCTGGGCTGCATGGAGGGCAGAGCCATTGGGGCCTCCCCCTCTGCCTTATGCTCACACTAAGCGAGAAAGGAAGTCTGAAAGAGCTTGGTCTCTGCTTGTGAGAGAGGCGGCTCCTTGCTCTGCAAGTTTAAACAAACTGCTGCTGGGATTCTACATCAGTCACAAAGAATTTAACCAAAATTGGTTAGGTTTAGATTTGGCAATGTGTAAACTTCACTTAGAGGTTTCCCACCCCCTTCCTGTTTGAATCTCTCAGATGACTCACAAAATAAATTTAAAGTCAGGAGCCCCTCAAGACAAATATTACCCTGAAAGGTAAAATGAAACTGCTTTTTTACTACTTCTGAACCTTACAAGCCCAGATTTTACCCATACTAAAATATTGGGTAGCAATATTTAGTATGACCTACACTTGTCATGTTGAGCATATAATTTACCCTCATGACATATGTGTTCTTATTTGACTCCTACAATTCTGGAAATGTTTTAACATTATTCCCATTTTATGGATTAAGAAACTGAGACTCCAGCTAAGCAACATACCCCAAGTCACGCTGCTCATATTTTAGAGCCACCTTTTCTGGTTAATTTTTCTTATGCTTCATCCTGCCTCCTTCTGCATAAAAGACACATGACTGCATCTCACCCAGGAAATTGAACTCAGTGATAACTTCCTGTGTGGTTTTGCTTCTTGGATTCAAAACATTTCTCATACTAATTCTCCTGAAGGTTTTCCAGAAGGAACTGGGAAAGCGAACGGGAACTGTTCAGGTGCTGAAGCGGTCTGGCCGAGAGCTGATTGAAAACAGTCGCGATGATACCACGTGGGTAAAAGGGCAACTACAGGAACTGAGCACTCGCTGGGACACTGTGTGTAAACTCTCCGTCTCCAAACAAAGCCGACTTGAGCAGGCCTTAAAACAGGTCAGACACGTTTGTTGGGAAAACCCCAGGGATTTCTGTTTGAACAGATTTATTCTAGTTTCTTTATCAGGATTGGTTTCAGCCCATCTCAAAATGAACACAGTGTCAAACATGGGTATTTTGAGTGTTCTACAAGATTTTAGTATTGATTTGTATTAGAGAAATAATGAATTCAGTTCGCTGTCAAAGATCTACGAATGAAATATAACCTTTGTGGGACTTGGATAGGGCCATCAAACTCCTGTGATGCACTGAGGAGTTTAGTCCTAGACCCTTTCCTTGGCATACCCCAATGGCCAGGACCTTGACTGCAGAGAGAGGTTCCATCTTTTGTGCTTGATTATTTCAGGCGGAAGAGTTCCGGGACACAGTCCACATGCTGTTGGAGTGGCTTTCTGAAGCAGAGCAAACACTTCGCTTTCGGGGAGCACTTCCCGATGACACAGAGGCCCTGCAGTCTCTCATTGACACCCATAAGGTAATCCCACCACTGGTGCCAGTGATCCGTGCCACTCACCATGGTGAGCACTGTCCCCACCCAACCAAAGGAAGGCAGCTTTTGCTTGTAGACTGCAGACCTCTTGTGCAAAGGAGCAGAGCCAGAGTGAGGCCAGCTTGCTGTTCAGCAGAAATGACTGGCACTTTTTGTGACACCTTAAAGATTGTTCATTCATTTGTTTTTACAAACATAATACATGTAGGTTGTAAACAAGTCAGACATCATGGCATTATATAAAGAAAAACGTGAACTGTTCCACCTCTGCACTCCTCACCTGCACACAGCTTTCTTTCACTTTCCTCCTTACTAGCTTCAGGCTGTGACCCGCTCCCACAGAACCTCCTCACTGAGCTGCAGGACACCCAGTGTAGGGCCCTCAGTGTCACTATTCTAACGAGGTGGGAAATGTTTGCTATTGTAATTTTTGAGTTACCCACTGACCACTGACTGGGAGATTTTAATCTTGGTTTTGTCATTATATTCTGTGTTAGTTATTTTTTTTAAGTAGTGTTTTATTGCTGTTATTTGTCCAAGACAGTACTGGTTACTCACATTGAAATGAATAAAAACAGGATTTTTTTTCAAATGAGATAATTCAGAGTAGGAAAATAGGCATGCTCGGTTTGGGAAAAGGGACATACCTCTGTGTCCCTGGTCCTTGTCATCTGCAGCATCTTTTAGTGCTGGGAAGAAAATGCCAGAGATACCTAACAGAGGCATTTCGAGGTCTGTGTCAGCGAACACATGGAGGGGAAAAATACACTGAATTTTTTTATTTTTTCCCCCTTACAGTGTAAACAGTGCTATTAGAGTAGGTTTTGTGTTATTCTTTTTTAATGATGGTGTCTTATTTATTGATTTGTTGAATTTTTATTTTTTTAGAGAGAGAGAGGAAGGGAGAGAAACATCAATTTGTTGTTCCACTTATTTATGCATTCATTGGTTGATTCTTGTATGTGCCCTGACTGAGGATCGAACCCACAACCTTGATGCATTGGGATGATGCTCTAATCAGCTGCGTTACCCGGACAGGGCTAGAGTAGATTAGTTAGTTAATTTTTGTTTTCTAATCTTTTTTGTTTAGGAATTCATGAGGAAAGTGGAAGAAAAGCGAGTGGATGTGAATACAGCTGTGGCGATGGGCGAAGTCCTCCTGGCTGCCTGCCATCCTGATTGCATCACTACCGTCAAACATTGGATGACCATCATGCGGGCTCGCTTTGAGGAGGTGGGTCCCTGGCTTTAGAGGAAGACTGCACCTGATAAAATGGGTTACAGCCGCAAAATACAACAGAGCCCCCCCGTAAGGAATTTTTCACTAAGTTAGTGTTTTAGTAATGAATTCTTTCTTGGTACTGTGCTGAAATCTGGAAGACTAGTATTGATGCAGTGATTTGTGAGCTGATGGCTTTCTATGGACATCTGCATATTCCTCCTCCGTCCTCAGAAGTCCTATGTTTAATAGGATGTACTAGGTTTACTTGTAGAAGAGCTGATTTCTCATTCTGGTTAACCCAGCTCTAATACCAGAATAAGAACTAAGTTTCTTAACTGCTTGGGTGGTCTTTCCCGTAAATAATCATTGTTAGGATCAGATGAAAAAGGACTTTAAAAACAAGGATTTGCTTGACTAAAGGAGGCAATGCTTTCTCTCCTTCAGGTCCTAACGTGGGCTAAGCAGCACCAGCAGCGTCTTGAAACAGCCCTGTCAGAACTGGTGGCTAATGCTGAGCTCTTAGAAGAACTTCTGGTGTGGATCCAATGGGCTGAGACCACCCTCATTCAGCGGGATCAGGAGCCAATCCCTCAGAACATTGACCGAGTTAAAGCCCTTATCGCTGAGCATCAGGTATCTTAACTGCATACTATGGTCTCTGCTATTTCCTTTGCCCTATGTGTATCCTATTATACCGCTACTTAACATATTCCTAGAGACTTAATGCAGCACACACTTACCTCACAGTTTCTGTGGGACAGAAGTTGGCATGAATTTGCTGGGTCCTCTTCTTAGGGTTTTATTGGGCTGAAATTAAGGTGTTAGCCAGTGCAGCAATTCTCATTCAGGCTCATTCAAGTTGTTGGCAGAATTCATTTCCTATGGTTGTAGGACTGAGATCTCCATTTTCTTTCTTTAAATTTTTATTGAATTTACTAGAGGCCCAGTGCGTGAAATTCATGTACTGGTAGGGTCCCTAGAGCTGCCAGCTGGGGCCTCCCTCCCTTTCCCCAGCTGGCCCCGCCCCCTGGTCAAACTCCTGGAAGAACTCCCAATTGAGGGGACAATTTGCATACTATGCTTTTGTTATATAGGATTTGGGTGACATTGGTTAATAAAATTATATAGATTTCAAATAGGCAATTCTATAACACATCATCTGGATATTGTATTGTGTGTTCACTACCCAAAGTCAAGTTTTCCATCACCTTTTATACCCCCTATACCCTCTTCTAGCTCTACCCACTTCCCTTTTCCTTTGGTAATCATCATACTGTTGTCTGTCTTAAGTTTTGTTGTTGTTGCTGCTGCTATTGCTTAATCTCTTCACCTATTTTACCCAGTCCCCTTCCTGTTTCTTGCTGTCAGCCAGGAGTTGCTGTCAGCTCCTGGAGGTTGTCCTCAGGTCTTAGCTTTACGTGTTACAAAGCAGAAATAATTAATCCATCCGCTGCCAGGTACCCGTCCTAGTCTTCTTTGGCATCCTGAGTGGCACTCATTGCTCTGACTTCCCAGTTTTCCTCACTCACCTGTGAGCTCCTTGAAATGAGAAGCTGTGTTTCATTTTTTTAGGCCTTCAGCACCTGAAGTGCCTGCTCAATTGTGTTTCTTGGAATGAATGAGATAGTGTACAAGGCATCTATCAACACATCTGTCATGGGCTTGACTTTTGTTAGTAAGAAGTTGCCTTATGCCATCTTAGTCCAAGAAAACTCTCAACTCTTTTTTTCTGTTGTTTGTATTTAACAGACATTTATGGAAGAGATGACTCGCAAACAGCCTGACATGGACCGGGTCACCAAGACATACAAAAGGAAAAACATAGAGCCTGCGCACGGGTCTTTCATGGAGAAACCCCGCAGTGGCAGCAGTATGTCCCCGCCATTGTGTTAGGAGGCGTCACTCCTGCTGTGGATGATGAGCACTTTCCAAATGCCTGTCAAAAAATGTCCTTTCCATTTTGAGAAACCATTGGATTTGAACTAAATTTGTTGGGGTTTTTTTGAAACTCATATTTCTTAACACTGACAGTACTACATTTTCTTGGATTGTTATGAAATTTCTAAATAAGTCAAGCAAATTATTTTGCAGTGATTTTCCATTGTTTCTGTTATCAGTGCTAGCTGTTTATATTTGGTTCATATTGACTTAATCGTAAACTAAATGAGCTTCGCTAGCACCATTGCAGTTTTAGTTGATTTGACATTTTCTCAGTTCACTAAGGGAGGACAAAATTGATTGAAAATATGAGACAAGACCTATTGGCTTGGAGGAGAATCAATAGTTTTGAAATTAATACGTTTCTGTATCTAAATATTGCCCGATGCCGTGTTTCTTTTCTGTTCCTTATTGGATGTCATTATGAAGGTCTCCTAAGTCCATACATGTGACAGTGTGTCTCTCTCTGAACTGACAGATTCAACTTTTCTAATCTTGTGGTTATTTTTCCTTTTAGGGAAGTCCTTGAGTCAGCCAACACCTCCCCCCATGCCGATTTTCTCACAATCTGAAGCAAAAAACCCACGGATCAACCAGCTCTCTGCCCGCTGGCAGCAGGTGTGGCTGTTAGCGCTCGAGCGTCAGCGGAAGCTAAACGATGCTTTGGACAGACTGGAGGAGGTAAGCGTGCCAGACAGCATCCCTGGAGGGAAGTAACAGTCCTGCTGAGGCCTCTAAACTTTCCAGCAGTAGAAACAGACTTCAGTGAGTCTTCAGGCCTCCTAGGAGAAAAGGCACACGTGTGAGTAAGCCACTCACAACAGAGTAGGCCAGAAAGCAAGCAGCCTGACCCTCCTCAGCACCTGGCTGTGAAAAATTACCTTCACATATGTAGCTTACCACGAAAATAATAATTATTGAGCCCTTTAAGTAAAAATAAAAGCTACACAATTAGGAAGTAAGAGTGTTTTTATGATCTTTCTATTCTATTAGTCTTCACTAGATTATGAAAAGCAAATGTATTTTGAAGTACTAACACTAGTCTAAAAAACATAATGCCACACTGTCTAGTTCCTAAAGCAAACCTCTGGTATCTTCTACATTTTTTAATTTGTGCACATCAAAGCAGCTGTGCCCGGAAGTGAGTATTCTGTGTTTTTTGTTGTTGTTGTTGGCTTTTTCTTTTTCCCCTCTTTCCTCCCAACTTTGGCATTTGGAAAGGCTAGGGTTTGGAAAACTGCTGTGCTGTTTAAAATCATTCTACGTCAGTATCACTAACGTAGTCCAAGTAGCTAAACATTGCCTTGCCCATTTCATGGGCCTGCTGCTGCCTGTCAGAGACGAGTTTAACATGGAAGTCAGGTGGGCAGTTGGCCCTCTCTGGTGCCATTCAAGAAACATGCTTATTATGTGCAGGGTTGGATTCTTAGTGCTTCCAGCCAGAATCAGATGATCTCTTGTCAGAAAATGGTGGGAAATGTGAGCCTGCTGAGGTGGGCCTCTTGGCCATAGTTTCTTCAGAGTCACATAAGTGAGGAGTGCTAATAAGCCCTTCTCCTTTCGGATAGAATTCATGCCCTGACAGCTAAGGTGATCCTTTGAAAGGGGGCAAAGAGGAGGCAAGGCTGGCTCCATCCTTTCTCGTTCTCCTTGCCCTGTGTTTCTCATGGTGGTGTTCAGTTGTTTCCTCGTTACACCACAGCCTGTGTAACAATCGTGGTTCTCCCTGAAGGAGCCAAGTGGTGCCTCCACAGAAGGGGCGGCACAGGTACTATTGTTGGTGCCTCCCGCGGCCTCCACAGCTGGACTGCGGGTCTGAAAGCGTTGCTGTGCTCTGGGCGGGTGCAAATGCCAAAATACAGGTTTTGTTAACACTCCTGACTTTTGTCCAGTTGAAGGAATTTGCCAATTTTGACTTTGACGTCTGGAGGAAAAAGTATATGCGTTGGATGAATCACAAAAAGTCACGGGTGATGGATTTCTTCAGGCGAATTGACAAAGACCAGGATGGGAAGATAACCCGTCAGGAGTTTATCGATGGCATCCTAGCATCCAGTGAGTCCAATCATAATTCCAAGCATGGTCACACCTGGATTCCCTAACTTGTAAAGATGATAATCTGGCTGAACGGTCCTTCTGAAGTTAAGGAAGAACTATAATTGCTTACTAAGATTGCTCTGTAGTTTTCATGGCAAGAAGAGCCTCATTTTGCTGGGAATAAAAAATAGCAGATCTTGTTTGAGGTATCTTATCTGATAAAAGAGTAATATTGAAATTGACCGTTTCTACGGGACGCCTAAGCCATGCCCAGCTTATCAGAATGGCTGTATGCAAATTAACCCAGCCAAGATGGAGGCCGGCAGCCACGGAGCTGGAGTAAACAGCAGGCTTCTGTTGCACCAGGAGTAAACTGCCTAGGCCGACTGGACCTCTCTCTGCTCCAGGCAACATAGTTACAATTATAGAAGCCACAGAGCTGAACCAAACAGGAGGCTTCTGTTGCACCAGCGATGAAGGAAACTGCCTTCCTAGGCTGGCTATGGCCTCTACTAAGGCAACATTCTTTCAATTATAGAAGCCACGGAGCTGAAGCCAGCAGGAGGCTTTGTTACCTGCCTAGGCCTGGCTTAAAGCAACATTGTATCAATTATAAAAGATAAATAAACCCCAGAAACCTGCTTCCAGCCAGCCTTGCTGGGATGTTGGGTCAATGGGAGCTGTGAGCAGTCTGATAGCCTGAAAACAGCCCTCAGCCCCGCACCCAGGCTGCTCAGGCACCCCAGTAGGGACCCAAAATCCTGAAGGGGCTGTGGACAGCCTGAAAATGCCCCTCAGCTCCTCATCCAGGCTGCCCAGGCACCCCAGTAGGGACCCAAAACCTGAAGGGACTGTGGGCAGCCTGCAAACAGCCATCAGCCCCTCACCCAGGCTGGCCAGGCACGCCAGCAGGTGGATATCCCCTGAGGGGTCCCAGATTGCGAGAGGGCACAGGTTGGGCTGAGGGCATCCCCCGAGTGCACAAATTTTTGTGCACCAGGCCACTAGTATATATAGATAAGGAGCTAAGTTTTGTGAGTAATGTGGTTCTAAGCAAAATGTTAGAAAAAAATACATTTTTCATTACATCAGTTTCTGACACATATATAACAGCTTACAAAGTGTATGGTCTCATTTATTTTTAGTAAAATAAGTCATTGAGGCATAAGTAGTTAAGTGGTTTTCCAGAGTCACAAAGCACATCCCACAGCTGCACTACTTTACGTGGGTAGCCTGGGAGGGCCTGTTGGGGGTAATATTTGAGCTGAGACCTAGATGATGAGAAGGCTTCAGCCAACTCAAGGTTTTCGGGAAGAGAGAGAGGCAGGGGAAGCCGCAGACAAAGTGCAGAGGTAGGAATGAACTTGGCACGTTCTAGGCATGAAAAGGTTAGCATAGTTGGCATGTAGGAGGTTAAGCTGGAAGGTGGGCAGCAGCTAGTTAACTCAGGGCCTTTCAGGTCCTGGCGAAGTGGTTACACTTCATTCTAGAAACAGTGGGACAGTGGTCAGCCACCAGCGGTTTTCGGCTGAGGGACAATATAGTCTGATTTACTTTTTAATAAAGTACTCTGCTACTGAAAGCATTCCCCTCCTTTGGAAAGTAGTTTGTCAGTAGTCTAAGGCAATTATCTAAAAAGAAGAAACTGCATCCTGCTAATTCCAAGTTGTCGCTTTTCTGAAATAATTTAAATAATGAGTGGATAAATAAATTCTTAAGTTGGGTGGTAGGTCCATGGTGGTTATAATATTCTGTTTATACCTTTCAGTATATCTGAAATAGCACTTTTTTTTTTAATGCTTGGGTGGGGAGCAGGGTAGTCTATAAGCAAAAACAAATAGCCTGTCTTCTCGGTTTCTAAAGTTGAGTGTGTATTGCTTTTCAGAAAAAAAATCAAGACATAAATGTTTTTTCTTTCAAGTAGTATATGTATACCATCCAGCCAACCATGTAAGCCTCTTACTGTTCCAAATGTGATTACTTTTCTCCAGAGTTCCCCACTACCAAGCTGGAGATGACAGCTGTCGCTGACATTTTTGACCGAGATGGGGATGGCTACATTGATTACTATGAATTCGTAGCTGCTCTCCATCCCAATAAGGATGCTTACCGACCAACAACCGATGCAGATAAAATTGAAGATGAGGTATGGGAAATAACTGTATCTTGAGTACATTTTTGACCATAGCATTCTACTGTCCTGAGGTGGGTTATGTATCGTTGCCACATCAGCCCTGAGGCTCATCTGTTGGGAGGTGATTGTTGGGCGTTGTTTAGGGACCCACTTGTGGGTGACGTTGCACTCTAGCTTAGACTGGAAGGCTTCTCAAGTGGGTCACATTTGTGTGCTGCTCTAAAGTTGACAGAAAACCTTACGTAGTTCACAGATAATGTGTTGTTGGTCCTAGACTCTTAGTCCTAAGCATCCGACCTCAGCATCCAGGGGAGTGGTCTTCAAGCACAGCATTTAAGGGGTAAAATGCAAAGTAATGTTTAAGATGTTGTGAACACTATGCTTTCTGCCTAGTTAAGAGTTGTGTCACATTGTAAATTCAAGAGCAGATTAATTAGTCGTACATAGACATCCTGGAAATGTTGGTCCTGGGAAGGGAGGCAGCAGGGCAGGCCTTGGGAGTGGCCTGGAACTTCCCAGGCCTGACTTGTGGGCTGCTGGGTTGAAAGTCAGGTCAGTTCATAATTTGCTTTATTAGTTGATTTTGATGATAGCATATTAGCACATTTCTCTCTTGGTGTCTCAGGTATCCCAAGTACTAAGAACAGTGTGTTTTAATTTGGAATAGAAGATAAATGTTTGTGTCAAAACCCTGAAAAGCCTTAAAAATACATATTGAATAGCTTCTCTGTTTAAATGTAAAAAATCTTTGTGTTGTTTTTTTTTAAGAGGGAGTCTTCACGTTTTTCTTTTTTTGTTGTTCACAACCAATAGGTCACAAGACAAGTGGCTCAGTGCAAATGTGCAAAAAGGTTTCAGGTGGAGCAGATTGGAGAGAATAAATACCGGGTAAGGAAGAGCAAAGCAGTTCTTTGTGGTGGTGGTTTTTCCTGCTTGGCCCTCACAGGCGAAAGCAACCTGACACATGGCAGACTCGGTGATCCCACCTTCCCACTGCCAGTGCCTAGAGGACGAGAGCCAGTGGGACGTGAGATGTATCTATAGATTCCAACTGTCAGGTGTCCTGTCGGGCTAAGCATAATGCACTTTCTAGTTCTGTCTGAAAAACAGTGTTATAGCTAGCTAATAATAGCTTTGAGTTCAGTGTAGGAGACATTTCAGAGCCCTCTCTTTACTATTGACCAACGTCTTAGGGAAGTGAAGACACTTCGAAATAAGATGAGGAAACAATTATCTAACGACTGACATTCACCAAGAGCTGGTCTCTGTGAGCCTGTGGTTCCTGGACTCAGAGAGAGCTGGAGGGAATGTGTCATAGCCCTAAGGGACACTGGCCGCTCTGGGCTGGGCTGCAAATGGTCTGGATGCCCTGAGTGGTGCCAGTCTCAATTGACTTTGCTAGAAAGCCATGCTGAGTGCAGCCACAACTGACAGTGAACTGTGCTGTGTTGTAGCTTCTTTTAGGACTAGGGTCTAAAACAGGGCTCCTAAAATATATTCAGCAGCTTGTCAGGAATTCTCTAAAGTCCTAAAGAAAATCTGTGATTGGCCAAGAGAATTTAAGATGGCTATGTCACATTACAGTGAGGAATAAATAGGAAAAAAATCTAGGTTCCATTAATGCACCAAAAACGTCTTCAAAGTACACCTGGAGCTCGTAGTCGGGGAGTGTTGGGTGACTCTCCCTTGGACCAACCCAGGGCATTTAGTTACTAAAACTCCAAGCAGTCTTATGCTTGCTTGTTGGGTTTTGTTTCTTGGATTTTTCAATTACCTATGAGAGAAATGAATTCATAAGAGCAACATAGGTCTGTAAGAATGGTTAGCATTTGTCACTGTGCTTGAAGACTAGTAACATGTTTATGATTTTTATTCCTTAGTGTTAATTTGATAAAATGTTCTCTCTTTTTTTTTTTCTCTCTCTTCCATTTCCTTCATCATTTACTCTTACTGTCTGTAGTTCTTCCTCGGCAACCAGGTACAGTTTGCCTTGCAACGTTCTCCTTGGTGGAAATGGTCTGTGTAGCTAATGCTGCCTGTTCTTTGCTGTGGGGAGAGGACATAATCTGAAGCATGCTGGGGTCACATCTGGTTGTCTTACCAAGTGGAGACACTGTACAGGGCTAGTTGTAGAGCTGTCTTAGCAAAAGTTGATAAGTCTATGTTTTTTAAAAAGGAGATGAAATTTTCCATTTAAAATTGGATTGGCTAAGGATAATGGTATTATGCTGGGCTGAGTTAAAAGTTCAGGGAAGTTGAAGCTGTGGTATCATCAGTAAGTTTTTCTAAAAACTTGTTCTTATAGTTGTATGTTGGAAGTCAGAATACCAGACAACACAATTCTGACTTATACCAAAATCTTCTGACAGTAAACACAACTTTATAATGCACACTAAGTCAAAAAGTCTTGGGGTGTTTAAATATTGTGTCTTTAAATACCTTATAAATAATTATAGTTACTTGCATTTATGTTGTATTTTATCAGTATAAGGTACCTGAGAATTGTAGTGTAGACATCATAATTGGCCATAGCCTAAAGTTTGTCAATATGGCCAGCCAGCCAAAATCTAATGGAGTCAATTTAGACCTACATAAAAGATTGAATGCTTTCTTGCTCCACTTGGTAACTCTAACCTTTTAGATCTTTTTGAGGGCTCTGGAGTCCTGTATCTTCAAATGGAAGGAAGTTGCATGGGTAGAATCTGTCTTGTGATACAAAATCAGAAAACACTACGAGTTAATTTGATGCCCTCGATCAGTGTTAAATCCCAGTCACTGCAGTAATTATTAACTACAGTAACCTTTTGGGCCATTTAGAACAGAGAACAAAGAAAGACAAGAACAGTGAAACTTGCTCTAAATTAATCATTCCATAAGGGTTCCAAGACGTACCTCAAGGATGTGCTGTTAGCTGATTGCTGCATGCAAGTGCCAGGGGCCCCTGAAGACTGAGGTCCTCCTCTACTGCTCCACTGACCACATAGGGTCAGATGCATTCATTATAATATTGGGAACAGAATTATGAAGTTCACTTTAAACCCAAGGCCCAAGGAGTTACATGCCGGCAGTCATGTCATAGCCACTTGCAAGAGCCCATGTCACTGTAAGGGATTTTCCATTTAAGAGAAGGAAACAGAAATTACTGTTGCCCCAATACTGTTCTGAGTCTTTGCCTCACCGACAGCCAGCTATGCCAGGTTTGCACGCGTCCCCATTTTTAGAGCTGCCATGACCCCTTCCACCACTTGTCACCCAGCCCTCAACTTCCCCAGGTACTTTGGCTACTGGCATCGGCCAAACCTCCTTTTCCTCATAGCTTAACAGAAACAAGTTAAAGTCTTTCAGAGAGAGCTTTAATAGAAAATTAAAGGAAAAAGAATGAAGTAAATAGAATAAGGCTGACAAATAAATTATAGGGCACTCTAATGGAAGAACAAAGAACATTTTGGGATCCCTTCTCGAATTACTCAGGAAGGTACCTAGGCCCTCATTTCCTTCCTCTCCTCACCTATCTGGAGAGGACCCCCAATTGTGACTTAGGCTGCCCTGCTCTGGGGCTGGTGGAACCCTCAGTTCACTCACTGGGCCAGTGTCTGAGGGAGGCTCCTGCAGAGGCCAAAGGGGCAGCTTCCTTCCCGGGACAGGACGTTGACTCCCTCCCTCACATCGCTGGGTCCCCACCTCAGTGATCTTCACGCTCCACCACGCTGTTGCTGGGTCGCTCTGCACAAAAACCTCACAGCCGTGTGGATGATTTTCTTGTCAAAGTAAGGGGCTGGAGAGTGGAATAAGACAGCTTTTAGTCACCTCGCCTATATGAACAATGAGCTTGCATCAATGCAATATAACAGAATTGTCACAAGTATATTAATTTTGAGGGAGGCTGGTCATGTGTCCTTCCTTCACAAACATTCGGTTTTGTGCCTAATTTCAAAGTTATAGTTCTCCTTCATAACTTTGAAAATCCTAATTAAGTGATTAAATATTCCCTTCTCTTTCTCTCCCCCCCCTCCCCATTTTCCTTGAATTAAATAATTTTAGGAATGCTATTTCTCCAACCATTTGATTTTTGTTTTGGGATCTCAGCATGATTTCTTCTGTTGCCTCTGAGTTTACTTTGGGAAGAGGATAATTTGTGCATGGGAAACTTCACAATGTTAGCAGTTCTGAGAAGCAGGAATGTTAGGCAAGAAACAATATATCCAAAAGTCCTGCTTGCCTTAACATCCCAAACGATGATTGACTGCAGTTGATATATAATCCACATGGTAAATTATATAACACGGTAAATTAAAAATTCGATTTCTTCAACTAAATCTTAGTATAAATACTATTTAATCGTTTGTTCAGCTGAAGAAACTTTTCTGCTGGTAACATCACAATTAGAGAGTATTTTGGGTTTATTTCTGAAAATCTGATCATGAAAAATCAAATTTCCGTCTAAGTTTGTAATGATGATGTTTTACAAGGGTTTCCTGGAGACTGGAAATACTTGCCATTCTCCACTTAACTTGAGCACACTGTATTCAGAAGTGGACATCTACCTTACAGCCACCTTTCCTTTTCTGAAAACTAACTAGAATAAAGAATTTCCTTGTTGGGTTTTAATTTGAGCAGAATGTTTAAAAAAATCCAAGTGAGCTAACATTTATCCTTCCTCCCTCTTTGGTCAGGGGTATAGCCATCATAAGTTAATTTTATTCCAATATACTGGTCATTAGCTTTATATTTCAGTTTTTCCATATTTTAAATTCTTTTGTGAAAAGTACAAAATAATAAGAGTTCAAATTCTCCCCAAACTGTCCGATGTCATTGCGTCTGAATACAGTCTGCTTTGCAAAGGCAGCCTGGCCTGTGCTGGGGCACACGCACTCATCGGTTCCTCTTGGTCCTGCAGTTCGGGGACTCCCAGCAGCTGCGGCTGGTCCGCATCCTGCGCAGCACAGTGATGGTTCGCGTTGGTGGAGGATGGATGGCCCTGGATGAGTTTCTAGTGAAAAATGACCCCTGCCGAGGTAAGAAGCCATCCTGAGATGAATCACACGTTGGCTGTGCCCTCACCACTGAGCTCCCATGCCTACACAAACTGCTGGGGGTCTGTTTGTTTATTTAGTTGTTGAGCTTCCCAGATGTCACCTTTTAAGCACAGATCAGAACTTGGGGGCAACAGAATAGACCAGAGAGAGAGCAGGAGAGGTTGGTGCTGTTGGGGAGACAGTAATGAGAATTGGACATGTATTAATGTCCATCAATACTTGGGTTTGAGGTGTTAAATAAACACTAGGCTAGAACGGAGCCTGATAAAGCCTTTTAGGTTCCCTATTGGTGCTCCAGATCCCTTTGCCTGAACCGAGGGGAGGGTATTGGGCCCCTCGCATGCAGGGAAGGCCTGGGAGCCCCCTTGACCAGGAGGCAGGATAAATTAAAGAACACCTAGCAGTGAGCCTCGTCACTTCTAAGATGATGGTCACCTAAACAAGACCACGGGTTTCTGTCTGCTAAACACGAAAAGGCTGGTGTGTCCGCCCAAAGACCAAAGGAAACGGTAACCATGGTAATGATTGGTGCACTTGCAGCTAGAGGTGTGTGAGGGCTGCAGAGGGAAACCATCAGGTTCCAACTGCTAAATCCTCCAGCTGCGCCTTCCCCTTTTCCTACCAGCCGAGCTGCATGTGGGTATACAGAAGGCTCCCCAACTGTCTGCCTGGTTGTCTTTCTTGACCCAGTTTCTGCATTTTCTGCTCTGTCTGTGTTTATATTTTTTTATTCTAGTTCACCACCCTGGGAGTAAAATAAAGCGCTCTGATTCCAGCTCTTCGATTTCCAGTCAGTCTCCCATAGGTTGGCTTTTGAGCTTTGTCCCTCTTACCCACACCCCAGCCTGTTGAGAATGGCTTTGCTTCTTACATCGTAGCGCCTCTTGGCTCTGTGGTAACTGCTGCCTTTAAGAATGCTTTGAAGTAGCCAAACCGTAGCTTTTCTAACTATTACACATTAGCAGAGCATAAAATACTCCTGTTAAGACAGAACCCATAGAATTGTTCTGAGTTTCTATTTATTTAACAAATACCCATATAGCTGTATACACAACCCAGTATTATAGGCACTTGACAAATAATAACACACCTCTGTGAGGTGTAGGTACTATTGTTGTTTCCATTTTGCAGGTTAGGAGATTGGAGCATAGAAAAGTTAAGTAACTTGCCTGAGGACAGACAACCCATAAATAACAGACAGGATTCAAGTCCTGGACAGTCTGGCTCTAGAGTATGTGTTCTTGTTCTCTGAGACCAGCATGCCCACCATCCCTTGTATGTGTATTACTGGTTCAGCCTGAATAATTAAATTGTTTAGGCTTATTTATAAACCTAGCAGAAATGCTTACAGTACAGTTATATGACTTTTTTGGAAGTGAGCTTTAGTCATACTCTGAAGCATTTATGGTAGAGCTCAAGGGTACAATTCTCATATAGTTCTTATTTTAACTCATTCTGCATTTATTCCAATAAATGAGAGTAATACTCATCAGGAGTTTCTTTTTTTAGAAAATAGTTAATTTTGAAAACATCTATTCTAGTCAAAACTGGAAAGGGTGTAATCAGTTTTAGAATTTAATTATACGGCAAACCAATTTCCTTGATAGAAAAGTCCCCTTTCATTGTTTTAAATGAGGAGCAATGTTTCATTTTAATCTTAACAGTAAAACAGCATTGTTCCTTTCTAAAGCTATTAATAAGGTTGTATTTTTCGTGTCATGTATGTTTGGACTAAACAAACAGAAGGGGTACTGCATGCAACATTTTGGGGTCTTTGGTTGCCTGTTTGCTGCCTGCTCCACTTGCTCTTTCTACGGTGACATGGTGCTGCTGGCCAGAAAGAGTCCTGCCTGCTTTGTCCTCATACTAGTTAAAAGTTGGACCCCAAGGAACTTGGGGAGGCCATCTAATAGCTGTTCTCTGTGGAACAGAGTAGCCCTTTTCAGCATCCCTTGGAGCACACAGGTAAGGCTTCCCTCTGTCTCTCCAGGAGTCCTAGAGCTCAGCAGAATCTCAGTCGCATTGATTGCAGAGCCAAGAACTCCCCTGCAGTCTTAGGTGTCACGACTGTGCCAGTGATGGACAGGATAAAAATTGTGCTGGGCGGTGAGCACGTAGGGTGGGTGAGTGCAATAAGGAACCCGGGAAAGCATGAACCCTGCAAGAAAGAAGCTGTCAGGATCCTATAACAATTCCTGGGGCTTCTAGAAGCTTCTGCTGTGGATTTGTATTCATTTGTGTCACATGTCCTTGGCTCTCTGGACAATGGGACTTATACTGAGGACAGTATAAAATTCGTGACAGGTTTGTAATATCAGTGTGCATGATCATTTGCTGCCTCCTGTTACACAGTTTAAACATATAAAAGACCCCTAGCTGGTTTGGCTCAGTGGACAGCATTGGCCCTCGGACTGAAGGATGCCAAGTTCGATTCCATTCAGGGCACGCACCTTGTTTGCAGGTTCCCCGGCCCTGGTAGGGGTGTGTGCAGGAGGCAACTTATCGATGCGTCTCTCTCACATTGATGTTTCTCTCTGTCTTTCTTCTCCCATCCACTGTCTCTAAAAAAAATAAGTGGAAAAATACCCTCCAATGAGGATTAACAAATAAATAAATAAATAAATAAATAAATAAATAAATAAATAAAAAAAAGACCAAAGATATCTCAGACAGCACATTGCTTTAGCCAAATTTAAAAAGTGAAAATCCTCAACAAGGTAGGTTCCTGGCACTGCCAGAATGGGAGATTTCATTTTCTGAATTCAGTCATGCCAGAAGTTATCATGATGTTTTAGATGGAAATTAAAAAGTGTCTAGCCCTGGCTGGTATGGCTCACTGGTTAGAGCATCAACTTGCCCACCAGAGGGTCTCAGGTCCGATTCCCAATCAAGGGCATCTACCTGGGTTGCAGGTCCAATCCCCACCCCTGGTTAGGTTGAGAACAGGAGGCAACCGGCCATCGTGCCTCTCTCACATCAGTGTCTCTCTCCCTGCCCCCCCACTCCTTGTAAAAAACCCGTGGAAGAAAGCATCCTTGTGTGAGGATTTTTTGAAAAGTATCTGCCTGATTAATCAGCAAACCTTTACCAGTTTTTGAGCATTGGACAAAGTAGTTCCCCCAAATTTTAGTGAAAATCTAGAAGAACTCTATTTATGAAGATTTTATAAGGTATAATTTAGCTTTAAACTGTTTTAATTATAGTAAAATACACATAAAATTTATTATCTTAACCAATTGAACTGATAAGTTCAGTGGCATTAAGTACATTCACCCTCTTGCTACCATCACTCATCCAGGAAACTCTGGTCAAACTAAAACTTTACCCATTAAACCAACAGCTTAGAACTGAATTTTAACTAGCAGGCCTGCTCCAGCCAGTGCAGTGGCCAGAAGAAGTCCCTTAGGAAATGATGGCCTCTTGGGTGGTTGAAACTGAACTTGAATTGGCTGCCTCCAGTAGTCTAGTCCCCAAGATGTGATCTTTAAGTCATGGTCAAATGTGTATTTCCTCACTGCGGAGCTCTCCAGAGCTCACAAAGTGACGACTGCATTGGGGCTGGGCGTCGGGGGTCACCCACAGCGTTTACTAAACTCCTTTTTGTAGGAAACTTCTCAGAAACTGCAGTTTGGGAAATTCTGCTATAAGGAATGATGCCATGGAAGATACTAAGCTGTTTACAGATAGGAAATTTTTATTGGGAAATACATTCTGGGGGATGAGGGAGGGAGGGAGGGGGGAGGGAGAGGTGGGGAATAAGATGAGAACCAAGGAGGCCAGTTGGAAGCCTGTCACAGCCCTTCCGCTGGAGAAGATGCTACTGAACCACGTGGTGGAGGAGGGCGAAGGAAGGCTCAGGATTTGCGAAGCGTTAGAAGGTAGAGTCAGTAGACAAACTGCCACCAAGAGGGAGGCACCTGCAACGCCTCCCAGGTTTCTGGCTCTGGTCATGTCTGACCAGCGACCGGCTGGAACGTCTAACCTCCAGGAGTGGCTCTGTGCCGGGATGTATTTGGGCGTCAGGCACGACCTCTAATGGCACTGAAGTCTCGGGTGGAGGCGCTCATCACCGGGATGAAAGTCTAAGGGAGAAGAGGACTGTGGACAGAGCCCAAGGGATGTCAGTGCTGAAGTGGGCAGGAGGGGCAGGAGGAGAAGCAGGCGAGCGGTGTCCTGGGAGCCCAGGGAGGGAGGGTTTCAAGGAGAGAGCTCTCAGCAGTTGACTGCGTGTTGGCAAGGCTTTATTTGCACTCATATATCTACCTGTGTGTGCTCATTTCCTCCCTCCTCCCTCCCTCATACAGAGAGCATCGTAAGTTGAATATGCTCATGTTATATTTTGGAGCATGTACATTAGTCTAAAATGTGGAGATCAATTCAGTGGCACAATCGCTTGTAATCTCCTAAACTTGTAGTTTCTAGCCACAGTCAAATATCTAATATAGAAAGGAACCGCAGATATTTTATTTCTAATAGTTCCCTTTCCCCTGGCTTTACCATTTGTTAGATCTACTAGTAGCAAACGGTTGAGGAGGTGGAGGTTATTGCAGGATGACACCTTTCAGTGGGAAGTACCTGAGGAGCGTACGTAAGGGATCTGTTTCTTCAGACTTAGCAGTATCTTTCCCATTCAGCATTCGTGGTGGCCGTGCTTGGTATCTTCTGACTGAATCCAGTGTTAGGTTCTGGCTTACCGCTCAAAGCCATGGCTAGCACCTGTGCTTCAGTGCTATTTCCGGACTTCCCACCTTGACATTCTCTCCCCCTCACAGACATCCTTCAGCTTCTTACCACTTGTTCCTGACTGGCAGGTTTTGTGCATGGTTTGATCTCTCTCTTCCCTCACACGTTTAGTTCTTAACTGTCCTGAACTTTCTACATCTGAGTAACTGGACCCTTTCTTTATTTAGGATCATTACCTACTGAATTCAATAGAAGAGAGATCTGTTTTCCTCCATTATTTTGTTACTGTGTATCTGGAAAAAGCTGAGCAAAAAGTACACATGTCCTGTGAGCGAGAAAAGAGGGTTTGGTTTCACCTCGGAGGCTGGAACTGCTGCACCTGCTCTCCCTCGCCCAGGGGACAGTGGCCAGGCACGCTGACAGCAGAATGTAATGGCACTTTGTATGCAAAGATGTTTTATTGTAGCAAACCAAGGGCTTCTTGGGTAATGACTGCTGTGGGTAAGGATCATGACAAAGCTGATACCTGTGAATTTATCTCTATTTTAGAAGGATCTAAACATGATACTAATCCATAACTTAGAGAACTTACCATGGAGTCAGGCAGCTATATAACCATCAAAGACATATTTTTTAAGATTAACTGACATTGTGTCTGTGTTTATTCCCTTTTTAGCACGAGGTAGAACTAACATTGAACTTAGAGAGAAATTCATCCTACCTGAGGGAGCATCCCAGGGAATGACCCCTTTCCGATCTCGGGGTCGAAGGTCCAAACCATCTTCCCGGGCAGCTTCTCCTACCCGCTCCAGCTCCAGCGCCAGTCAGAGCAACCACAGCTGTACGTCCATGCCGTCTTCCCCAGCCACCCCGGCCAGTGGGACCAAGGTATGTGCTCACCTCCACCGCGGCGCCTTCCCAGCCCCGACTGTGCAGATGTTCATTGTTCAGTGTAGCCTCTGAAAGGCTCCCATGAGGAGGAGAACAGGCAGACGTGTGGACCAAGTTCCCCTAGACCAGGCTGACCGGTGCAAAAATACGGGGCCTGCCATGAAGATGACAACAAAGGCACATTCATTAAAATATGTGCTCATATTTCAGGGCATTAGGTCAGAAGTGCTTTTTTAAACATGATCTCAGTGTGAAGTTGAGTGCAGCCTGTTACTGATTTTGAAAACCCTGGCACTGTCCATGCAGCTGGGGCTCACGGATAAGTTTGTTGTGTTAAGACAGGTCATGTATGAAGACTGCTATTGCCTTTCTGCCTGGTCCATCTCATCCGGCGGACTGATATGCGTTTTATTTTGTTTTCTGTTTCTTTTAAAATTCGGTATCTTTTATTTATTTATTTTTTTATGTTCCCAATTTGCTCCCTTTCTGTTCCATTTTCAATGTTTCCCGTCCTTCCCTTTGAACTTCCATTTCACAGACGCCACTTCAGTTCTCTCGCTGTTATGACAAACCCTGGTTGGTAAACAGTAAAGCTGGCACCCCAGTCAGGGACAGCCATTATCCTGACCTCCAGCTGCCCAGCCCCGAGGTAGAGTATGGCCTTGCTGACTAAGGACACAGTCAAGACGGGGCCCTGGCTGAGGCCAAGAGCACGCCCAGCTGCCCTCCTGGAGGAGCCCGGGCTCTCTCCGTCCTCGCGGTGCTTCTCTCACAGCTGACTCACCTCGTGAGATGTTTTTCAGTGTCTCTAACTCAGTCATCAACATTGGAGATGAGTAAGAAATGCCTAAAACTGGACTGTTTAACAACTTTCTGACAGTCTCGAATGGTACTTGTTCAGGGTGATAAACATTGGTCGTGACTAGTGATTTGTTTAGTGATACTTTTTATAATCAGGATTCTTGGAGTCTCCAATTATCAGATACCCAGACGAGTTATGAACACTTGAAATTCACCTACGGTGCATGTTCAGCAGTTTCCTCTTTGCTGAGAACAGGAGCGTGGTTGGCATCCCCATGCTGGTTTGAGGTGTGGGGTTCTGCCAAGCCCAGTATCAGCAAATGATGCTCTGAGGCTCAGAGTTAGCTTCTGGATTTCCTGGCCTAGGCACTTGGGTTTCTGTAGCCTTGATTTGGATATACATGAACAGTTAAGCATGTTCACGTGTACTCACTGAAATACCCAAGCATTTGGAAGAGCAGTGTTTCAGAAACAAAACATAGACCAGCGTCTTGTCTGATAGCAGGACAATTTGCATTCTAGCTTTTTCGAGAAAATTTGGGTTCTTGTGCCTCAAAAGATAGCACTGCCTTGTCATGTAACGCTCAGCCAGAGAAACCGGAAATACAAGAACCAGTGTCCGCGAATGGACTGCTCGATGCATCCGCTCCATGCTGGTTTAGAACGTGATCTGGGGACCCTTCTACTAAAACCCCAGGCTCAACCTGCTTGTCTTGCTTCTCTTCTTCCTTAATGGCTCCAGTTTCGTGGAAGTTTTAAAAGTTCTAAAATTTTAAATGTGTTAATTACGCACTACAAATTCTCATAGGGTTCTGCCAGATCAGCCTTTTCTTTGGTCTTAAGATTTTACCTCTCGTTTCATTGCGGGTTTCGTCTTTCCTTATCTGCTGGTGTTCTGTAGCCAGGCCCCACTGATGACTCCCAGCCCAGGGTCTCCAGGGCTTGGCCTCCCGGCAGCATGCTCACAGCGGTAGCTTCTGAAACTGGTGCTCTTCCTCCTGTGTGGGCAGGAGGCTTTGTGCTTGAATGTTAATCACTCTGTCGCTTCTGCTGCTTCTTTATAAATTAAAGAAATACAAGAATCACAATGAAATGGGTTGCTTTGTTCCTATTGGTATAAACATCTTAAAGGTCCTGGAAAACAATTGCCCAATTGATTTAAAGGAGAAATTAGTATGCACTGGCATGAAATGATGCTTAACACAATTTTAAAATAGTCTTTCTCCAGATTAAGTCTGCTACTGTTTTGAAAAACAAACACTCAACCCGACCAGTGTGGCTTAGTGATTGAGTGTCAACCCATGAACCAAGAGGTCCCCTATTTGATTCTCGGTCAGGACACATGCCTGGGTTGTGCGCTCAATCTCCAGTAGGCCTGCAGGGGGTGTGCAGGAGGCAGCTGATCAGTGATTCTTTCTCATCACTGATGTTTCTATCTCATTCCCTCTCCCTTCCTCTCTCAAATCAATAAAAACATATATTTTTCAAAAAGCCTGAAAGATCTTAACTTGACTGAAGTTGCTGTAGCTGCCTAGTGGCAGGGAGTGCAATCATATTCAGAACTCATACTTCACATTTCTAACCCTAAACCATTCATACTTAGAATTGTTTGGGGTTTTTTTCTTTTACTTATTCACCATATTTCAATCCCTTTTAAGTGCTGTGCTTTTACTATTTGTGGATTCCCCCTCCCCCATTTCCAGTAGAAATTTGTCAGTAAGATAATAGGTATTGGAAGCATTTTGAAATTTTAAATTGGCACATGAACATTTATTTTGAGAATCATCAAAATACATGACCCAGGACTCTTCCAAAATAAATCTTTGTTTTCCTGGACTTTTAATTTGCTTTTTCAATCAATTAAATATATGGAAACCTTTTAAGTTTTCAAATTGAATTTCTATCAAAGATTTCATCAAGTAAATAAAATCTTTTTATTTCTTTAAGGTTATCTCATCAGGCAGCAAGTTGAAACGACCAACACCAGCTTTCCATTCTAGTCGAACTTCCCTTACTGGTGACACTAGCAATAGTTCTTCCCCAGCCTCCACAGGTGCCAAAACTACCCGGGCAGGTAAGTACCTGTGCACTGGGATGGAGACGGGAGGGAGGCCAGCTGGGAATTTGGAAGCAGCAGCCCCTCAGCTTCACTGCTGCCTAGGAAGCAGATCACGAGAGTAGCACTGGGGTGTGATGCCCAGAAAGACGGACCTGCACACCTGCTGACCTTCACTTTTCCTCCTGTCACTGCAGCTGGTTCAGACTTGCCTTCAGAGAGCAGACACTTTGGAGTCAAAGCCAAACCACCCGTTATTGATCAGAAATGTAAAGATAAGAGATTGTAAGAGGAAGAAAGGGCCCCTTGGAGCGAGGCCTTCTCAGAAGCCCAGTCAGTGTTGGGACGGGCAGTTTGCTAGTAATTTTTCAACACCCCATATTGATGCTTGCTGCTGGTGAGCTGAGAGGGTCAGAGAGAGATCCCATATACTGTACTTGCCATCACTTTGCCCCATTCTCAGTCTACCCATGTGTTACTCCAGCTAGAACCCTGCTGGACACTCTGTAGGCCAGCTGAGTAGTGGTGCTGCTGAGAAAAGCTGGTTTCTGATCCTCAGGAGGCAGGCTTCTTAAGTGAATCAAAGCCAGAAGAGGTTTTAGCCTCTTCTGTGTCAATGAGGAGACCGGGGTCTAGAAAGGCTCTGATTTGCCCAAGGCCATACGGAATTAGGTTCAGAACCTGACAACTCTGCTCAGGCTGCTGCTTTATTCTTGAATTCCAGACCCCAAAAAGTCAGCCAGTCGCCCTGGGAGCCGGGCTGGGAGTCGAGCCGGGAGTCGTGCCAGCAGCCGGAGAGGAAGCGATGCCTCTGACTTTGACCTTTTAGAGACGCAGTCGGCTTGTTCAGATACTTCAGAAAGCAGTGCGGCCGGTGGCCAGGGCAGCTCCCGGAGGGGCCTGAGCAAGCCTTCCAAAATCCCAACCATGTCCAAGAAGACCGCCGCCGCCTCCCCCAGGACTCCGGGCCCCAAGCGATAACACCATCAGCACCGAGCCTCTGTCCTCCTTGAATCCTGCTCCATACAGTCTTGGGTGTATATTTATTCTGAACAGGAGAAGGTATATTGTTAAAAGTGTAAAAGAATAATTGTGTTATGAAGCTGCCTTATTTTTTTTCTTTTTGTAAGTTACTATTTTCATGTGAATATTTATGTAGATAAAATTTGCCTCCTGGTAACCCTATAATGGATGGGGCCCAGAAATGAAATATTTGAGAAAAACAAATGAAAAGGTCAAGATGGGAATATGTATTTAAAAAAGAAAGAAAAAAAAGCCACTAAGTAGGGTTTCTGTATGTGCAGGGTCATAAACCTGCTTTATCTTTTAGGATTATTCCTAAATACATCTTCTTTATAAACTTGACTTGCTGTCTCAGCAAGATAAATTATATTTAAAAAGTATGACTCCTGCAGTGTTTAAGGAACTCTTTTTTTGTAAATCACAGACACCTCAATTAGCAAGAACTGAGGGGAGGACACTTTTAATTGCTTTTTTCATTGTTTTTAATGTGTGATTTTAGCTGAAGAGAGGGAACCTCGTCTAGGTAACATTTGCACATGATACAGCAAAAGGACTCCACTGCAATACTGTCTCTGACACATAGCTGCTAGAATTCAGGGGTGAATGTAACTAACTGTTCAGAAAACTCAGAACATCAGGACTTTCAATAGTCCTGGTTTGTAACGTCCTATCCAGCCCAGCCACCAATAACTCCTGTGCTCACCAGGACACCCAGGCCCTTGGCAAGGGGAGACTCCTTGGTGGCTTCTGAAAGATAGATCTGATTATCTGCACTTTTTGCTATTTATTTAAATGGTCGATCAACTTCTCGCAAACTGAGGAATGAATCCCACAAGCCTGTCCCGAAAATATGGACATAGAACACTCGCTCATCCTTTCAAGGAGCTCACCAGCACACTGTTAAGCCCCGTTGGCTTCCGTCTTTTTTGTGCGTAATAAAGTCAGCTGACCACGTGACCATGAGGAGGCGCTGTCTGGGCTCCTCCTCGAGCTGCTGTTCCTCTCCAGCTCCGACCACGTTGCTGTGTGATTATCTCAATTGGTTTTAATTGAGGCAGAAACTGAAGCTCTACCAATGAACTGTTTAAAAACAAGACACTTTTGTATTAAAATTGCTTGCAGTAACTAACATTTTATATTTCCTGATTTTCTTTTCAACCATTCCCTTATATATAACGTGTTACTCTGGGATCTGATTGTGTTTTCAGTACTTGAATGCATTATTGGAATCAAAATGTTGTGATGGATAAATTCGGAGCTTATTAATAGATTTTTTTCTTGTTTATTCTATCATTAATTTTATTTAACAAGACAAAGAAATAATCATCCTATTAATGTACACCTGTAAGGAATCTGCCCCACTTAAGTAAACAAATACCAATATGTAAGAAGATTTCTATGTTGGAAATCACAGAGATCCTGCCCTCGCTGCTGTGGCTCAGTGGATAGAGCATCAGCCTGTGGACTGAAGGGTCCCAGGTTCGATTCAGGTCAAGGGCATGTACCTTGGTTACAGTCTTGATCCCAGCCCCAGTCAGGATGCATGCAGGAGGCAACCAATTAATGTGTCTCTCACACATCGATATTTCTGTCTCCCTCCCTCCCTTTCACTCTCTCTAAACATAAATGGGAAAATATCCTCGAGTGAGGATTAACATAAAAAAATCACAGAGATCCGGGGTTTGAGACTATGGGGCCAATTTCCCACAGTATACTGAAATCTCTGCTTAAATGACAGAATTTCAGAGGTGGGAGCAATACTGGTCATCAAATCTAACTCCTTTGTTTTACATGGGAAAAAACTGGGATGAGAAAGAGTTTTGCCTGAAGTCACAGGATGAATAAATGGCAAACGTGGGACTTGATTCAAGTTGTGCAGATCTGTTTCCTCCAGCCCCTCACTGGCTTTATAACTACAATAGCCAAATACTAACTGCAACAGTGGCCATTAGCCTGGGAATAAACAGAAAGCCCAGGGGCTCAGACTCAGACACTGTTTCCCCACTGGGCCCCGCTCTCGTGATTTGGGAATTTGGTAAAATGGACCGTGTTTGCCAGAGCTGTTTGAGACTAAATACCGAGGGTCCGAGGGGTCTGCAGCCTGGCAGCTTCTGAAGGACGTGCTTGCTCTGTTCTCCATGGAAGCGAGTGACTAAGACGCCAGGACTTCGTGTAGGAAAGCATTTTCACCCAAAGTTTCGTCCCCATCTCGGCCTCCTGGCTGCAGAAACATGCTGAAAACAGCTTTGTCTCCATCTGTTCAGAGTCTGGACCACCGGCACGTGTTTTTCTTCAACAAGGGCACAGGTGTTCTATACTCAGTTGTGACAAAGCTCAGCTACTGGTGGAATCTTCAGAAACTGTATTTCCATCCAGCAAGCACCTGTGGGGAATATAAGGCTACCAGAAAAGAGGTTAAAGTAAAAGGACAGTTCTGGGACAAGTGCTAAATAAGTAATGCAAGATTGGTGTGCTGTCGAGGATGACTAGGCGTTCCTGGGTTTTGAAGGACTAGAGCTAACATTTATTGAGTGCTTACTGTATGCCAGTCCCTGTTTTACCTGATGACACTCTCCTTTAATTCTCATCACAATCCTACAATCCGGAGCCCATTTATAGGTGAGAAACAGCCTGAGAGAGGCTAAGCAACTTGCCCAAGGTCCCCGAGTTGCCAAGGGGCTGGGGAAAGCCCTTGTGTAATGAATGCACTTTCTCCAAGAAGCCTTCCCCACCTCAGTTACCTTCCAGTGCCAGGATTCCACTCATCGCCACCCCAGCTTCCTCTTCCCTTCCAGGCATTTGCCAGCTCCTCTGTCAGAGCACAACCTTCATTCTGCCTTCAGAAAAGACTGCTCATTTATCACCCTTGTTAGATTGGGGGCTGCTGGTTAGCTTCATCTCTGATTCAGTGCACAGCCCGGAGCAGCCCATTGGTTTATGGGAATGTGAAGCTATTGCTTAAAGAACAAAGCTATCTCCACTCTTAATTGAGATGAATTCTGCCATTATAAGAATCGGCACTCCCCTACCACCACCACCACCACCCCCTCCCCGGGCTGTTTGCAGTCTAGCCAGGAGCCCAGCATTGGGCAATAACAACCTGAGAATTACAGGCTGCATCCTAGTCCCCAAATGATGTGGGCTCGGGGGGGGGGGGGGTGCCTAGGGATGCCCTGGGACACGGAGGACAC
>PVJC01005887.1:0-57093 GCA_004026665.1 Murina feae | reverse complement strand
ACCTCCGGTACCAGCCCTTCCCCGAGCCCGTGCGCGCGCCTCCGTACCTCTGTACTTTGCTTCCGCTGCTGCTCTGAGTCTCAGACTCTTCTCTGGTTGTAGGATTTTCACTCAGCCAGCCGTCCTGTGGGTGCGAGTGGTGTCCGTGTGTTCTTTTCGTGGTTTTTCTGAAATAGTTGTTCACAGCTGCATATACGGTATCTACCCTATGCCGCCATCTTGTTTTCCCAAAAAATCCAAAAATATATTTCTAAGACCAGTCTCAAAGAGCTTATGCCTATATTTTCTTCTAGGAATTTTAGGATTTCTGATCCTACATTTAAGTTTTTAATCCATTTGGAGGTGGGGTATTTTTTATTATGGTGTAAGAAAGTGGTCCAGTTTCATTTTTTGCATGTAGTTATGCAGTTTTCGCAACACCATTTATTGAAGAGACTGTCTTTTCCCCATTGTATATTCTTGCTTCCTTTGTTGCAAATTAGTTAAGTCTTCTTAATTAATGGTAGTGCTGATAACAGATTGTAAAAGGATTCATTATCCAGTTCTATATCAATCCAAAAAGAGGGCAATGGACAGGAAGGTCTTAGAAGGACCACTAGATTCATCCAAGCCAGTGTACCCACAAGCAGACAGATCAAGATGAGATATGGATCTAGTCAGAGTAAGCAGTCTAGGAAGAGATAAACATGGTATGCTTGGACCTGGAAGTTGTCAAGCCTGAGAAAGCCAAGCCAAAAAAAGTATGTCATTTCTGAGAAATCCAGGGACACAATCTGTTTTATTCATCTAGACACAGTGAGATGCCAGAAATATTGCCTAATACACAGAACTGAATATTTGTGAGATGGATAACCTATCAACTAAACAGAATTCATATAGCCATTAAAAATGCCGCTATGCATATAAAGGTACTGAGAGACTGGAAAGTGAAAAATCAAATTGGAAATCGTACTTAGAGTGTGATTTCATTTTTGTTCATGTGTGCACAGGGGTATGTATATAAATATCTGGAAAGATATAGCAAATTGTCAACAGTGGCTAAATTTATCTCTGTATGATAGAGTTAAGGGTAACTTCTTTTCATTTATCCGTATTTGTTAATTTGCAAATGAACATTGGCTACATCCACTACAAAAATGGTTTTTAATCTATCTGTATGATATGTGTGCAAGTGTATATACAGTGTTGGTACTATAAAGACATTTCACCACTACCCCTGGACCTCAAAATATGGGCTCCTTGCTTGATTTCATAACTAACAAAGTCCTTGGAGTTTCCACTGGCAGAATGCTGGAGTGAGAAGCTCCTCCCATTTCTCACTGCCTCCTTCGACTCTTAAAACCCTTCTGACTGCCCAGGAGCACACAACCGACAACAACGCAAACCATTGTGTGAGAGAGATAGCGCCAAAAAGGTACCAACAAAGGTAAGGGTAACAGCTGAGGGGAGAAGCTGATAAGGAAACGCTCAGCTCTAAACTCTAAGGCTCTCAACTGTAGTGAACAGAACTGCAGATTTGGCTCATTTCCCTAAAACTTTGTCATTGAACCACTTGGCTTTGTTAACTAAGTTGCTTTTAAATGTTAAACCAAGACTTTGTAAACAAGGCTTGCAATAAAGCCCATGACACTTTGGAATTTGACTACTGAGGCTTTTTATTCCATTCCAGATGGTTGGTTATTACATTACTACTTCTATAGCGTTTAAAGCCCATTACCTGACCACACCATGCGGCTCTCTAACCTTTTGCCCCACTGAAAACCACTAAGTGATCAATTCTGTTACAGGAGACCATGGCAAAGAAGGTGGCAGTGATTGGAGCTGGTGTCAGTGGACTGATCTCTCTGAAGTGCTGTGTGGATGAGGGACTCGAGCCCATCTGCTTTGAGAGGAGCGAAGATATTGGAGGACTGTGGAGGTTCAAAGTACGTGAGATCTTGTTTCTTACACAGGTTGTGCTGCTATTACAGGGTGAAGCATAGCTACTGATGAGCCTTACTGGGGGATTCCCTAAGCAACTTTGATCAGATTTCCTTTATGCAGCTATACAGGAGCTGAAGAAATAGGCTAGCATCTCTCCCAGGTCATTACTATTCTAACACACGCGTGGCAAAGCCAGGCGTGTGAAGGATCTCTTCTTATGCCTCTGTCTTGCAGCCCATTATTTCTGTCATTCTCAAAGCAATATGCTGGTATTAGAGAACGTACAAAATAGAAGTGACAGGAATTCTTTTCAAGACACCACTTCTATTCCACTCATTGAGCAAATGCTTTTTTAGAGAGTGTGCTTTTATTACTAATGATTTTTACTTTTCTCTGACAAATAAACCTTGTGTGCTTAGCTTTACTGATAACACTCTTGTATTACTGCTGGGAAACTCTTTAACTATATTATTAAATATACTCTATTCATTCAATTCATGCTATTAGCCAAATATAAATATTGGTAAGACTAGCTGTCCTTCAGAATTTGTATAAAATTAGAAAAAATACATAGAGAGCTGTAAAGATTTATAATTATTCCTCCCACAATTTTTTGAATGACTACCAGCTTACCACTTTCTAGGTGTGAGATCTTTGGCAAGTCACTTACATCCCTGTGTCTTAGTTTTCTCAGCTATAGAATAAAGATATTAACAGAAAAATGTAATTATCTCAGTGCTATTTTAAAGATTAAGGGAGATCATTCATATCAAAAACATAATAGAGTACAATAAATGTAGCTATCATAACTATGTATTTTATAGACAAGCAAGTAGAAACAGAGAGGGTAAATGATGTGGTCACGGTCACATAGCTGGAGGAACTGGAATTCAAACCTGGATCTCCATGACTCCTAAGCAGCTAAATCCCTACTTATAAACATGTCTTAATTTGCACTCTTGCTCAATGAGGTTAACCAAAACCTCAGCTCAGAACTGGAATGACAAGCTGAGGATTATGTATCAGGCACATCAAAATGAGGGATTAAAATAGGTGAGAACATCCCAAACAGGAGCAAACAGGTTGAGAGCATGAAAAGCAGACTTTCATATCGGCAGACACCATCTGAGGTGCTCTTTCTACAAACGGACCGATTAAGGCGATGGGGAGGATGCCCAGCAAACTACACGTCCACTTCAAACTGAATTTTATGGCAAAGGGGATTTTTTTTTCCACATTGGGTTTCTCAAATGGATCTGACTATAAGACATATCTGGGGGTTTCTTAAAATACTAAATTTTGAACACCAGCCCAGATTTCCTTAATCAAAATCTTCTGAGCAGGGAGGATCCTAATGAATCCCATGATGAAACAAGTTTGACAAATATTGCACAAATGCTAGGTTTTTTTAATCTGTTCAATTCAGTTCAAGCACAACCAAAACTAAGAATAGAAAGATTGATACTTATTACAGAACAGGCAACTCTGCAGAGAGGAAACTGGAAAATCAGCTGAATCACATTCATTTCTTATGAGCATCTGCTCCTTAAACTCAATGTAGCTTTTCCTGAGCGGGTGAACATTCCTGTTTTAGGCAAAGATGTGCTATTTTTGTTCCCTCTCAGTTCACGTGGAGATCCCATTTGGAGTTCTACGCCCCCAGGTAGAACTTTTACCCTAAGGAAGAATGCGAAATTATAACAAATTTCTATTAATAATAAATTTGTCATTGTTTTATTACCTGACTTGGGGTTTAATATCAAAGAGTCAATATCTCTTACTTATCATTAGCTTGGCAGCAGAAGAATAAGAGGTTTTTAGTCATCTGTCAAAAAATATGACTGGTTGAACTCTAGGAAGGTGCCCCAAAATATTTCTCCTGCTCTCCTATTCTGGTAGTAGAGATAACATCCCATCAATTAAAAAAGTTAGACTAAAATTTAAATTAATTAAGTCTTAACCTATATAATAAAAGTCTAATATGCAAATCAACCATATGGCAGAATGACCAGTGGAACAAGCGGTCGAGATGACATGCACTGACCACCAAGGGGCAGACGCTCAATGCAGGAGCTGCCCCCAGGCCACAGGCCCCAGGCCTGCCAAGGCGGGTGCCAGTGAGGGCCCCACAATCACCCCACCGGTCACCACACAGATCAGCCCTGATTGCCAGCCAGGCCTAGGGACCCTACCTGTGCAGGAATTTCTTGCACCAGGCCTCTAGTTAGGTACATAAGATAGTTAAGTACATAAATCCATGGGAGCTGTAATAATGTCACATTTCAAACCTGGCTTATAACTATATTCAATATAGAAATGTAAACAATTTTCTCTAACCAAAGAAGACGAGGAATCTCTTTGCAGAGTGAAACATCCAATGGGCAAAATTTCAGAAGCCAGTGAGGCTCTTGTTTATCAGAAGACTGGACTGCCAAAGGGAGGAGGTACTGAAAAGGAGGCTGAGGCCTCCACACCATTCCAAGCCACTCCTCCATCCAAAATCAATTTTGAAAGTAGATTATTCTTTAATTTCCATAATTACACAATCCTTCTACAATTACATACCACATTTAGTGGTGACAAGTTAAAACAAAATTTAAGAATCCTTGTCCAACCATGTCGGTGTAGCTCAGGGGTTAAGTGTTGACCCATCAACCAAGAAGTCACACTTTTATTCCCAGAGCACATTCCCCAGTTGCAGACTCCATCCTCAGTAGGGAGCATGCAGGAGGCAGCCAATTGCTGATTCTCTCTTGATGCTGTCGCTTCCAACTCTCTCTCCCTCTTCCTTCCTCTCTCTGAAATCAATAAAAACATTTTTTTAAAAAAATAATCCTTGTCCCATGCCCTGCTCAGAGGATGCTGAATTCTTCTAAAAGGCTCTTCAGTGCCCTCTAGTGGCAGCTTTGGAACACAGAGAATATGAGTAAATAATATATTTCTAGCACTTTTTCCAACAAGGGGAAGCACTCATCCCATACAGCATCTCATTTTTCTTCACAATATTTCTAGGAAGTAGGTATTATGATGATTTTCACATTTGAAGAGGAAACTGAGATTTAGGATACGCAGCTTGCCCAGAAGAACATTGGAGGTGAGAAAACAACGAAAATGAAGGTCTGTAAGATTTCTGACTCCTAACCCCGCCCATCACATTTAGTAATCTTACTGAGGTATTGAAAGATGAAAGCATAATTGTCCTTCAACCATTACCCTGCTCTGCCTCCTTTATTGTTCCCGATACCTATGCTCACAAGGAAGTTAGCAATATACATTTCTTTTGTGCGTGTGTGTGTTTTTTTTATAACATTTGGATATAATCTATCTTTTCCCAGCTACATATGCAGCCTAAGGATTAGGAGTGCCAATCCCCATGCAGTCAAAAATTCACATGTAACTTTTTATTCCCTCAAAACTTACTTTCTAACACTTACTGCTGACCAAAAGCTTTGCCAGTAACATAAACAGTCAATTAATACGTATTTTATGTATGTATGCATTATGTACTGTATTCTTATAAAAATTAGAGAAAAGCAAATGTTATTAAGAAAATCATAAGGATTGTATGTATTTACTGAATACTGTATGTATTTATCGAAAACACTGATGTATAAAAGGATGCAACCTGAAACATCACTGTGAGGTCTGATCAAATAATTGAATCGATGCCCCCTCCCCTGGGAACTGACCTTCAGGCCACTTCACAACAGACATTCCACTTGCTAAGAGCATTATCTCTCCCCTCCAGACTTTCCCAGAATCCAGACCTGCACAGAGAATTCTCCATCCAGAAAAAGCCCGCCTAGAGTCCTTTAAAAACCTCTGACCCCCTGTCTTTGGGTGCCAGTGGCATTTCCGGGCTCAGCCTGTGCGGCATCCAGATGACCTAATAAATTCATAATTCTTTGCCTCTTTTGGCCTCATGTGTTCCTCCTTTGGTGACCCTAACAATCACTTTCTGTCTTAAAATGTGACTCCCTCAAGATCCACAATCTTAGACCCACATTTAGCAAGGATCTTTACAAACTTAGAACCACATTTAGCAAGGATTCTATATACTGCTCTTAGATGACTGATCTGAGAGCAAATCCAGTTTTAGCTTTGGTGACTCATGTTGAAACTAATAAGCCCTGTGAAGCACAATACATATAAAGAGCAGGCTATTTCCGCTATGTATAAAAGAGTCAATATCCCACAGTTGACTTTTTCTTAACTCTTTGAAAGTGAAGAATAGCATGAAGAAATAACGTGGAGTCATATTAGACAAGTTGCTAAATTACCAAAATCAAGTAGGTTGAGGAATGAGGAAACAATTCTATCCTTGTTTTAACTAATCTGTTAAACTTAAACTGAACTTAAGCTTTTTAATTTTCCAGTCCTGCTTCAATGCCTGGTGATACATTAAACCTCTGGACAACCCTCTGGTTACCCCCTAAAGGAAAAAATGTTCATGTATCCAGACCACCTGACATCCATTATCCAGAGCACTGGTCTTCTAGAGAATTAGCGTCTTGAGTCAATCCACAGGCTAAGAATGCAAGACTGATTCTTCTCAAGAATGCACTTTTTTTGCCCTGGCCAGTTTGGCTTGGTGGATGGAGCGTCAGCCTGCGGACTGAAGGGTCCCAGGTTCGATTCTGGCTAAGAGCATGTACCTTGGTTGCGGGCACATCCCCAGTAGGGGGTATGCAAAAGGCAGCTGATCGACGTTTCTCTCCCATCGATGTTTCTAACTCTCTGTCCCTCTCCCTTCCCCTTTGTAAAAAAATCAGTAAAATATATTTTTAAAAAGACAGAATGTACTTTTTACTCTAAGAACTCATAGCTTTTCTTTCTTCTTTGGAACACTCTGGACATTACCTAGCTGTGTTTCTGATTTGCAAACTCGAAGACTCTTGAAAAATCTTTATCATGTATTTCTAGCAAAGCCTCCAGACTTCTTTTGGGTTTGTTTGACAAAATCAAGTACAACTTCTTGTACAGAAAACCCAGGTGTGATAGTGAGTGTGCCTGTGTCAATATGTCAGAGCAGCTGTACTAGGTGCCTTTCTTACAGTGCAGTGAGAAGTGAGCTGAAACTGATAGTTTTGTTGATGCTTACAGCTTCCTCAATAACAATAGACACAATCATTGAACAGCTAATAACCCCAATTTTAGCAGCTAAGGGTACTCATTTTAATTGAATGAGTACTATTATGTTCTCTTGACCAATGTTTCAGAATTTATTGGTTCTTAAAGAAGTGGAAAATGGGTATAGCCTCCCCAGGGGAAATTTCAGAAAGGGTTGGTTGTCACAATAGCTGACATTAAAAAGGTAGAGACCTGGGGTGCTAAATATGACCAAAGAAGGATGGTTCCCAGTCCCAAGCCCACCAATGGCAATAGCCCCTCCAGTGAGCCACACTGAAAGGCTCCCCCTGGCGCCTACCACACAGGATGATGGCTATGTATACTGCACCCAAAAGGGTCACATCACCCAGGAGTCAGATTTGGAAGAAGACTAGGAAACCAAGGGAATTTGTAAATGCATGACTATCACTTTTATTTGATCCTTTAGGAAAATGTGGAAGATGGCCGAGCAAGTATCTACCAATCTGTCATCACCAACACCAGCAAAGAAATGTCCTGTTTCAGTGACTTTCCAATGCCTGAAGATTTCCCAAACTTCCTGCACAATTCTAAGGTCCTGGAGTATTTCAGGATCTTTGCCAAAAATTTTGATCTCCTAAAATATATTCAGTTCCAGGTATTGTATTTCGAAAGGGGGGGGGGATTGTTTTCTCTACATTAGTTCACATCACATTTAAATAGAGAAGTTACTCTGATAATGAGAGATTGTGGATAAAACAAAAGTATTGCAATTCAATTATTTGCTGAAAGATGAGAGGACAGAAAACCCAAAAAGAATATCGTTACCCTGATACTATAACTTGTATACATTAACAGAAGAGAAAACTCATCTGTTAAAAGGTTTGGATGATGATGATAGGGAAACTGCATTTAAACTAATATTCGTAACTACTGAAGAATCCTATCCTCATTTCCCTTTTTAAAAAAATATATGGAAAAAAATAATCAACAATAGAAACACCAATATCTCACTTAACATGCTGAATTGTTATCAATAACCTACACTCTGAGAACTACTAACTATACTTAGGAAATAAAGTTTAAATTACATCTCTGAATATATAACTCCTAATGGAGCTTAGGGGTTTTTTTCTTCACACATCTCAGTTTCTCAGTAATTTTAGTTTTGCTCCAGGTTTGTGTTATAATAACTTATACTAGCTGACTTTGGTGAAAATCTGTATTGTAAGCACTATTAAAATGTCCATGCCAGGCCAGTGTGGCTAATGGTTGAACGCTGACCTATGAACTAGGAGGTCACGGTTCAGTTCCCAGTCAAGGCTCATGCCTGGATTGCAGGCTCAGCCCCCAGTGTGGGGCGTGCAAGAGGCAGCCAATCAATGCTTCTCTCTCATCATTGATGTTTCTCTCTCTTCCTCTCCCTACCTCTCAGAAATTAATAAAAATATTAATTTTTTTTAAATATCCAGTCCCATTTAATGTAGTTTTTCCCAAATCCCTGGTAGATCCATCCTATAAATGACAAACCCTTTATATCAGATGCTTTTATAGATCTTTGTCTCCTTAACTACCAATTTATTTAATAGATATATTGCCCTTTCATAACATGTAATTTATATTCTCTTTTTGTTGTTGTTAATCCTCACCTGAGGCTATTTTTTTCATTGATTTTTAGAGAGGAGGAGGAGGAAGAGAGAAAGACAGAGAGAGAGAAACATCAGTGTAGGAGAGACACATTCATCAGTTGCGTCCTGCACTCGTCCCAACTGGGGCTGGGGATCAAACCTCCAACCCAGGTACACGCCCTTGACTGAGAATCAAATCCGTGACCCTTTGGTATGTGAGCCAACACTCTAACCACTGAGCCCACCAGCCAGAATAATCTCTACTCTTTTAAAGATCATGTTAGAGTTGCAAAGAAACTAGTTTCCTTGTTCACTGTGTCACCACTGCAATTGTTTTCTGGAGGTTGGAGAGGGGTTAGGAAAATGCATTTCTGTGTATTGGTCTCTGAGTTGGGATAAGCCCTAAGATGTTAGGGCTCAACTCAAAATGTAAATGACTCTGCTGCATGTCTAATCACCTTCTGAGTAATACTGAAGGTGTTGGTTCTCAAACCATATTTTGAACAGCAAGAATCCACAGGACTTTAACTAGTATACTACTATGGACTACAAATCTGAAACCTTTACTCTCTGCTGAAAATGCCCAGATGTTTTATAGTACTTTCGTAAGTGTTATACTAATATTCCATATACATTTTTAAAATTTAAACAGTCTCAAAAATTAGCAATGCTACATTTTGAAAAATATCCGAAAATGTGAAAAGCAAGCATAAAAGACTCAAATACGTGCAAACAAGAAAAGCATGCCCCTCTTCTAAAAGTGAGAAAATCTTTGCTTCCATTTGACATTGTTCTTAAATACGACAGACATATGACCGTCATGTGTACTTTTAAAAACTCACAAACCTCCAGACAGTAAGCTACATTTTTTTAAAAATCAACGAACCAATAAATTAATTCACCCAAATGATATCATGAACAGTATTGCTATTGTGATTTTCCCTGCTCTATAAATATAAAATACACCGTTCACGGAGTGCTGACAATATGCCAGTCGCTATGCAAATCACTTCTCATGAAACATTTTCTCTAGCACAGTGTCTTCACAGAAGTGGAGGCACGAAAGATTCTTGATAAATACTGACTATGTGATCATCTGAATGATAAACATGGATTTTGCATCTTGCCCAGAGCTTACCAGCCACGCCTGCATCTCGCTCCAGTTCTCATTCGGTCAGCTGAGTGGGGCCTCTCTGTGCAAAGCAGCATGTCCTCAGTTGCTATCTCCCTGCCAAAGAAGAATGAGAAGGCTGAGTTTAGCAGTCTTTGCCTTAACTGGCTTGAAATGGATTCAAATGGAACCTAAATTGTATCAAACATTGCATTCTACTCAGCCCCACTCCTCAGGGCACTGGACAAGGCCCCTGTATGCCAGATTAATTCTCAATGATGCCTTCTCTATGTTCGTTTAAGACAACCGTCCTCAGAGTGGAAAAATGCCCGGATTTCTCATCCTCTGGCCAATGGGAGGTTGTCACCGAGAGCAAAGGCAAGGAGCAAAGTGCCATCTTCGATGCGGTCATGGTTTGCAGTGGCCATCACATCCTCCCTCACCTCCCACTGGAGTCATTTCCAGGTGAGGCCTAGGGAATGGCCAGGTTTTCAGAGCAGATGTCCAGGTACTTTCTCTACAGTTTGGAATGATCATCTTGGTTTCTGTTGACCTCTTTGGTCTTGGTTCTATAGGAATCCAGCTAACCTCCTCCAAAGTCAAGATTTCAGAGAATTCATATCCACATTGCCTCCGTGTTGGAGAGGCCCGTTTAGCCATGTGCTTGCTTTGGCCTTTTTCTATCCTGCCAAACAGCTGTGACTTTGTTCTGTCATTGGAGCCTTTTCTGCAGAACCATGCCCATGGACAGAGTTAGTGGGGGAAGTTCCTGGAAACTCTTGGTCCTGGACCATATGCTTAACCTAACATTTCTTATATGCTTTATACTTTATCAGTTGGCCTTGCTATTATAACTCCCCTAAGAAAGGAAGAGACAAAAGAAATGATTAACCCCAGGAAGGAAAAGTTGACAATGCAGTTTTCTTTAAATTAATTTGACATAGTTGACAGGCTTCTCTCTTTTTCCTCCTGAAGGTATAGAGAGATTCAAAGGCCAGTACTTTCACAGCCGCCAATACAAGAGCCCAGAGGGATTTGAGGGGAAGCAAGTCCTGGTGATTGGAATAGGAAACTCAGCCTCAGATATTGCCGTTGAGCTGAGCAAGAAGGCTTCTCAGGTGCAAAGCTCTCTGCTTACCTTGGAGGAAAGGAAAAGGGAGGGGGCACATTGGAAAATCTGAGCCATGTAATCAAGGCTCCTTTACTCCTTAACTGGTTGGTTGGTTGGTTGGTTTCTCAGTTGATTCATGTGGTATCAGAAAATCTGTATGTCAAGAAGCCACAGTTTACCCCCCAGCTCTGCCACTATCAGCTGTGTAACCTGGGCTGAGTCATTTTCCTTCTCTGGGCTACAGTTCTCTCAGTTTGTAAATGGGAAGTTTTGACCAGGTGACTTTCAGCCTAAGAAGCCTTATTTCCACCCAGGGGCCTTAGTGAAAAGCTGACCTGTTCATATATGGGGCGCGGTGGTGGGGGAGAGCAGGGGCATTTAGAAATTTAGTGCACATTTGAATTATATTTGAAATGTAAATTATCCTCAGTTACCCAAAGATTATGAAAAGAAAGATTAAATAGTCAGTAAGACTCCCAACCAAGATCATAGATATGTAGGTGTACACTGAGCCCTTCCAATCACTGTCATCTTTGCATGACATTGGTTTCCTGCTCAGGAATGACACAACTGAGCTAGGGAGGAGTCAAACATTACAAGATGTAGATAATGCTGACATCGATGATTGGGAATAACAGAAAATAAATCCCTTCCAGTAGGACAGGCCTAAGCAAAGATGGGAAAATAGCTAGGGTTCCTCTCCCCAAAGCACTCCCTCCCAACACGGTCTGGGCCCAGGATCCCTATCACTTGTACACTAGCCTCCTCAGCCTGGCTTCTTGTGGCTACACAGGACTTACATACCTATGTCCACAACCAGCAAAACTGTCCTGTTCTGAGTCTCATACTTTCAGGGCTTGAAATGCCAGGTAGCAAACATGATAAACAAACATGGTGCGTCCTCAGATTAATGAAAGGTTTACACTGGAACCTATAAAAGTCACCTATCCGGTCAGTGCCAAGGAAGAAGGGGAGACAGTAAGTATTGGGAAAAGACACTCATGGAAATACTTCACAAGCTAAGGAGTTGAGGTCCTTCCCCGAAAAATTGGTCTCCAAATTCTTGTTTACTCCAGATATGTGGCACTACAGGAAAATCCTCTCCTCCAGCCTAAATTTGCAAAGTAATAATAGCTAGCAGACAATAGTTTAAGTACTTTATTGATACCACCTGATTTAACCTGCATAATAATTCCATGAGGCAGCTACTATTAATATCTCCATTTTGCAGAAATGGAGGCACAGAGAGGTTGAAGTAACTTGCCCAAGGCAACACAGCCTGTACGTGGTGGGGCTGGGATTCAAACCTAGGGAGTCTAGATGCAGAGTCCTGGATCTGGAGTCCATGATCATAAACACTTAAGTGAACTAGTTTTCTTGCACATGAATCATAGGTAACTATTTATCTGGGACCACCTTATACATCAGAACTCATAGAATGGCAGGTGAAATTTTGAGAGCAATTCAAATATGCATTTGGTTAATGGGGGAGTAACAGTAAGCAAGGTAAACAACCTATCTGAAAATACGTATTATTTTAAAATGAGAGAAATCTGAGTAAGCTAGGTAAAGAACATACCAGAAAGAAAACTCAGATGTGTATTTCAAGAGAATGGGAATCACGGTATACGTTCAGATTTTAACCCTTAAAATACATAACGGTTCTTTTAAGTGTGGGAGGAGGCTGACGCCCCTTGGTATTCCCACTCTAGATAAGTACAGATCTATGCATGTATGCCTATCTAGTCACTGGGTTGTCTTGGTACCTTTCCTGGGATTATAATTACTTACCTTTACTATAAAAGAAATGTGGGCAGGTGGGAAGGTGAGAAGAGGAAAGGAGCACCAAACCACAACTGTAAGCATGGTGAAGACTTGTGGATTTTATGATTAGTGTTAGCCCAAAGATTTTCTCATGTTTTCAGGAAAGTTCTCAAGACTGTTGTAGTCTTCCTCTATCAATGTGAACACCACTGGATACTTCTTGTATGATAAAGTTGCCACAAAGCAGTGAAAACAAAATGGTACTTCACTTGGAAGTCAATCTTTAAGATAAAGCATTGCAGGAAATTCATGGGCCATACATGTGATATATCACCTACAAAGTAGATTCCTCCCAAAAGGGATGATGTCCTAACATAAGCTGTCTTTCTTTTTGCTTGCCAGGTGTTTATCAGCACGAGGCAAGGTTCCTGGGTCCTCAGCCGTATCTCTGACTATGGCTATCCCTGGGACATGGTGTTCCACACCCGGTTTCGCTCCATGCTCCAAAATGTCCTGCCACGAGCAGTTCAAAAATGGATGTTGGAACGGCAGATGAACCAGTGGTTCTACCATGAAAATTATGGCCTTGAGCCTCAAAACAAGTAGAGTTATTTTGCTTTTTTTATGGTATATTCATTGGTAAGCAAGGTTGTTAGAGGTGCCTCTCTTCACAAAGGGCCAAATTGCAAACATGGTAGCTCAAGCTACAACCCAACAGTATGGGTATGGGATAGGCTTGGGAGTTTGAATTCCAAATTTGTTCTGTATGCATTTTAAAAAGTGAATACTTAAGAAGATCAAGTAGAAATGGTATGAGCTGCTCCATAAAGCAAAAGTAGGTCATGAAAAGAACTTTCTATTACCCAGAGCTGTCCACGTCAGAAAGGCTACTTAATGAGATTGTGACCTACTTTTCAGAGTGTTGTGGTAGGAAACGTGTATCAGAGTCTCCATCTGATGATTTATGTCCTGTTAACTCTGTGTATCAAGCGGGTTCTTCCCATGGGCAGCTTTGAGAATATGATCACTGTCTCTTTGTAAAAAAAAAAAAAATCTCCGTTCATCTCAAAGTTATATATCACCAACCTTATAAACTCAAGCAAACATTATAGTAGTTTATTTTTCTTTAGTTGATAACAGGGTCCTCCCCTTTTAAAAAAAAGGCAACATAGAAGAGCTTTAGAAACTTTCAACAAATATTGCCTTAAACCTACAAGAAAGAGAATTTAAGAAATATAAGCAGACTTTGCTTCAGTGCCATGCTATCACATATGGAGATTTCATGGATACTTGAGATTAGTAACTATCCCCAATATAATTCTATGCATTAATTTTAATACTGATTCCTTACTGATTTTTAAAACTAATGGGAATTTAGTATGTTTTCCCTTTCTTACTTATGATCAGATAAAAATTAAATGGAACAGCAAGATAATTAAAGGTAGATAACATTTAAAGAATGTTAGAGCTCTAGCCAGTTTGGCTCAGTGGATAGTCGGCCTGTGGACTGAAGGTCCCAGATTCGATTCTGGCCAAGGGCACATGCCTGGGTTTCAGGCTTAATACCCAGTGAGGGGGGCGGGGGTGCAGGAGGCAGCCGATCAATGAGTCTCTCTCATCATTGATGTTTCTATCTCTCTATCCCTTTCACTTCCTCTCTGAAATCAATATACTTTTTAAAACAGAATGTTAGAAACATCAATGGGCTAATAACCACTGGAATATTCAGCCAATGACCATAGGCATCTGCATTTTGTATAAGCCCTTGGGGATGATTTCATTTTTTGAAATATCTTTTACCCCCATCACCTATATGTTTCCCCTTTGTTAAGGGAGAGATTTGTGACATGAAAATAAAGTCATGTAGTAAATTTGGGGTCAGACAACTAATCAAGTTAGAAAGTTTTATGGATATTTGAGAAACCTCTTTATTTTCAGAGCCAAACCCACAAAATATCAAGACAGTTCAAGATTCCTCATTAAATGCTCCTTCTGAGTGTTTTCTTCTGTGTGTCTCAGATATCTTATGAAAGAACCTATACTAAATGATGACCTTCCAAGTCGTATACTCTATGGAGCCATCAAGGTGAAATCAAGAGTGACAGAGCTCACGGAAACTTCTGCCATCTTTGAGGATGGGACAGTAGAAGAGGACATTGATGTCATTGTCTTTGCAACAGGATATACATTCTCTTTTCCCTTTCTGGAAGACTCACTTGTGAAAGTAGAGGATAATATGGTCTCGCTATATAAATACATGTTTCCTCCTCACCTGGAGAAGGCAACCCTTGCCTGCATTGGTCTCATCCAGCCCCTAGGTTCCATTTTCCCAACTGTCGAACTTCAAGCTCGTTGGGTGACAAGAGTTTTCAAAGGTAAGTGAGTAGCTGAGGTCTCACACCTGGTAGAGTTTGCTCAATAATGAGTCTAGACAAGAAGATTGCCAGTCTTGGCTGCTCTCAAGATTTACATCCTAAAAAGTTAGTGGAGATGTCACAAAATAACAAATACAAAGATATAATAATTAACATCTGTAATCATTCCTATAAAGTTCTGTGAATTTTGGATGTGAGGGCAATCTGGCTATGATATCTGTCACCCCACTGATCGCCAGGGTTAATTCCACTGATCTGGCTGGCTAGGGGGTTGTACTCCTCCTCCCTCACTGATGTATGTGCGTCCCTACGAAGCTGGGTCAAAGAGGACGACCTTCCCCCCAAAGGAAAGGACCAGTCTTCGGTCAAGGGTATAGGAGTAGCTGAGCTCCCCTGCTAGAACCTCCAAACCAACCCGCTATTTAAAACAGCCTTTTGTATTCTAGGCTTGTGTGCCTTGCCCTCAGAGAGTGCTATGATGGAAGACATTATCAAGAGGAACAAAAACAGAATTGACCTGTAAGAATGTTTTTTTAATCTTTACCTAGAGCAGTGTTTCTCAAAGCACAGATGAGTATCCTGCCCACCTGTAAGAACTAACTAACTGATCATTGAAAATGCAAATTCTAAGGTCACAGCCCAGACTAACTGAATCAGAATCTCTGGATGAGACTGGACATTTGTATTTTTTGTATTCTTCCTAGGTGATTCTTATATATAGTAGTTTAATTACCAACTACTTAAAGATAGGAATTTTCCCTTGACTGAATTTCATTTGCTTTTTATGACGCCCATATTAAATTCCATGTCTTCTCAGGCCATTCACACTCTGTGTTTAGAGAGGGAATTGTGTTAATGTAAGAAAAATTCAAACCTTTGAAGAATTTTTGTGAGTTTATTTGAGCCAAACTATTGACAATTGCCAGGAAGCAGAATCTCAACAGATCGAGATACTGCTTGGGAGAATGGCAGTTTTGTATCTTATTTTATACATGATAATCAAAAGAGGAGACAATAAAAAATGTATGTGGGTTACATGAAATCTATTAGTGATAGATTAAGGAGGTGGGAGAAAGCAAAGGGGGGATTCTCTGTGATTGGATAAAAAGTAAAATGATAGATACATACATGTGTGACATGAAGGTTCGAGGATTTCTACCTTGTGGTTGAAGTGGAACGAGGTTCAAGTGGGTTGAGTCCCCTTGGAAAGTTGACTTAGAGCCTTATATGATATGAGGGGGTTATCTCATGTCCAAATGCTCACTCATCTGACATTTATTGGGCATCATAGCCCAGCCAGAGTGTCAGGGACTCTACTAATTTAACAAGCAATATTAAGTGTCTCCTCTGTGCAAGACACTGGGCTAGGTTTTCATCTATGTTACCTCATCAGTCTTGACAACAATCCTGACCAGTTGGTCCTTTGCTTAGCAAATACCAAATCATCATCATGATTGTAAATGTTGTCACATTCCTCGAAGTCCCATGTATTTTACAGTCTACGGTCAATCTGAAATACAGGCCCCCCGATGGGATAAACCAACACTTTCCATTTATTTGTTCCCTCACTCCTTCACCCTGTCAATAGCTATCGAATGCCTACTGTTCTTATATAACTTTGAACATCTTGTTAATCTGCCCTTCTCACTTTCTTCATTAAGGTTTGGAGAGAGCAAGAGCCAGATTCTGCAGACCAATTACATCGATTACTTGGATGAGCTTGCGGCGGAGATAGGTGCGAAGCCAGACCTCCTCTCTCTCCTGTTCAAAGATCCTAAACTGGCTGTGAAACTCTATTTCGGACCCTGCAACTCCTATCAGTATCGCTTGGTGGGGCCCGGGCGATGGGAAGGAGCCAAGAGCGCCATCCTCTCCCAGAAACAGAGGATGCTGAAGCCTCTGAAGACGCGCACACTAGAGCCAGCTTCCAACTTCCCCGTTTCCCTTCTGTTGAAAATCCTGGGGCTTCTTGCGATTGCTTTGGCCTTTTTTTTCTAACTTCGGCGTACTAACCCACCAGCTTTTGGCTTTATTATCAGTCAGTACCACTTAAAGGGAAAAAAAAGACAGAAAGAAAAAAATATTAACTATATATTCTAAAGTTTAGAGTTCAGAGGAAAAGAGTAAGAGAGGTAAACTGTGCAGAATTAGCAGGATTAGGTCTGTGTATGAAACCAAAATAGTGTCATGAAATGTCTTTGCCATTTCACTTTTCCCTCAAATTATCTAAACTCTTCAGAGAGGACAGTCAAATAACACAAGCTACATAGTGTCACCAGCCCTGATAGAGGCCAGCTGTGCAAAAAAACAGCAGAATTGCACAGGATGAAGAGCAGGGCCCACTGTTTAAATCACTGGGAAATTTAAGTCACAGGCACATATTTAAATGCCTGTGTGATATTCTGAACAGTCTTCCTATCCAGACTATTTGGTGACAAAGTTCTCAGACATTAGGTCACACTCCATTTGCCTGCTGGGGAATCACTCAAAAATACTAGAGAAAAAAATAAAAATAGACTTTAAAGCCATGGCAAAACAGGCTCTAAGCGTCTCATATCGAAAGCCAAGCATTTCTTATAATTCTTATATTTTCTTATATTTCTTATTTTTCTTATATGTTGACAGAAATACTGCTGTAAAAATAAAAATCCCATGATAGTTATGTACTATATACTTAGTGCTTATTATAGACCAGACAATGTGCTCTGTGCATATTATGTATATTATATCATTTCATTCTCACAATAATTCCGGGAAATGGGTGCAGCTATTTATACCGATTTAGCAGATATAAAGTTGAAATTCATAGCAATTGAATGACATGCACAAGACCATACAGATGGTCTTATGATGGAGCTGGGATTAGAACCCAGATTTGCTTGACTCCAATACTAAAGATAACCTTGCCCTATAATATACTTAATTACAAAAATCCCTAGTATTGATAAAGTACTGAACAGTGTGTATTATTTACGATCATATATATACTTTTGGAGGACAGCACTCCTTGTAAATATGATCTGGTTATATTTGGTTTATAATTCAGCTAAACCTAAGAAGCATTTGAAGTAATTTTACAGTGAAAGATACCTATACAATAACATTTAAGATCATCATTGACATTTTGGAAAAACAATCATCAAGGAACAGAATAAACTAGTGAATACAACAGAAGTAAGGGCATAGAAAGGGAATGGACTGACAAATCTCAGGGGGAAGGGGGTCTGAGGGATATGGGAAGAGACTGGATGAAAATCTTAAATCTATGGATGAAGACAGTGGTGAGGGTTAGGGCACGGGGTGGGGGTGGGGGGAAACCAGGTGGAGGGGAGCTGTGGGGGGAAAAAAGGAACATCTGTAATCTGAACAATAAAGATTTTAAAAAATAAATGGTAAAAAAAAAAAAGAATAAATTCTTACTCTCTAAATGTTCCTTTCTATGACATCCTGTTCTTTTTGGATATAACATTTTCTTATCTCTTTAAAGATGTTAGTGATAGGGTTTCCAAAGGAAAAAAAAAAAGAAAAACAATCATCAAGGAGGAAAAGTATATTTCCCAAGTCGATGAAAAGCATTATGAAAACTGAGCCTTGTATTTAGTTCTAACCTTACAGACAACCTAGGTAAAAAGCTAAATCATAGGTAATATTCTCATCCAATCAAAGGAAGCATACCAGTTCGTCAGGAGAGACAAACATTTTCTTGCAACTGAAGTTCAAAAAACACCCAAGCAATTCAGTGTCAATCGACATGGAGCAATAAACATCTGGTTATGTAGCATGCACTACACACCCACTGAGCTTTGGGAGATAAACTCTGCCATAGGCCCAGATCAAGGCCTTCAAATAGAGGTAAAAGGTCAGAGGTTAAAGGATTTAGGCAAATTTCTGCTCTTGCTCCTTTCAAAGCCTCTGCTGACATTGCTCTTCACTTTGCCTGCATTTCTCTGTCAAAAGCCTAGAATAAGGAGGAAAAGTACATTCCCCAAGTAGATGAAAAGCATTATGAAAACTGCACCTGGTATTTAGTTCTAACCTTACAGATAACCTCTATCAGCAATCTATCTGCTGAAACTTCTTCCTTAAAGTCCATTGAAATATCAGCATTTAAATGCAGGTTTGTTTTTTCATTGCTCCTGTTAGCAAATTCCTTTGGGGGAAAAATTTACAGATAATGTATATACTTAGTTCTTGATGAAAAACTGATTACTTTACTAATTCTTAAAGATTATTTGCAAGCCATTATATTAATAATAATAATAATAACATATCAACTCTTTCTAGCAAGAGTAGTATATCCAGCCTACCCCCTATTTCTGTATATAAAGTGTTATTGGAACACAGCCATAGCTATTCATTTATTATCTGTGGCTGCTTTCAAGCTATAATGGCAGAGTTGAGTGGCTGCAACAGGAAAAGTATGGCACATAAAGCCTAAAATATTTAATATCTGGCCCTTTGCAGAAAATGTTCGCCAATCCCTGTTCTTTAATGTGCCAAACATTGTCATAATTGTCATAGCCTCCGTCATCATTACCAGTACCCAGTAACTATGGATACCATAGTCGAAGAGACTGAGAAACAATGGCCAGATTAATGCTGAATCAATGGAGGAAAACAGCTCCATTAAGGACAGAATTGTTATTAAATTTATATCCTTGAAAAATTTAGAAAGAAAATGATCTCTTGAAATCTTTCCAAATATTCTGTTACCTTTTAAAAACAATAAATAGTTCATTTCCAGAGTCTAAGATTGACTAAGACTCATCCAACCTATTATTCTGCCTCCATACATCCTGAAATGTGAAACTATCCCAAATAAAAGGTAGTTTGTTCCAAACTATGACCCATAAAATAGCTGCATTAGAACATCTCAGGGAGCTTACAGAAGGGCAGGTTTCTGGATTTAAATGTAACAGTAATTCAAACCAGCTGAGCTGGAATTTCAGACTTCCAGTCTTGATAAGCTCCCTAGGAGATTCCTGGGCACATTAAATTTAGGGACCATTCGTTTGAGTTTTCTCCAAAAAAATAAAGCTGCTTTTAGAGATTAGCCCATGACCTTTTCCATATATCAGGGCCAAATTCCACCCGAGGTTCAGCCCTGGTGCCTCTTGCTATAGTCCACGATGTTAACTGGTTATCACCCTCTTCCCAAATCTCTCCCTGTGATGGTCCCTTTACTAACTGGTCCCCTTTCTAACCTTTCACTTTAATTCTCCTCCATGTGGTATCTCCTTGATTTTCCTATCTAAACCCAAACATAGCACATTTGTTCTTTGCAGAAAAATAAAATATTTTTCAAATAAAACTCTTGGACCATGATTTGTGGCAGATTTTCAAATAAAGAACATTTCTAACACTTAACCCAGACAGAATCCAGCATTCACATTATAATGAGGATGGCAAAGGTAGATTCTTCCTGCTCACTGGTCTTTCATCCTGAAAGCTGCTGTTGCTGACCCATACCCACACACCCCCCACACCCCCAGCCCCGTGCAGAGTTGTTGGCTGTTTTCCAGGAGGCAGATGTTTACATAGAACACAACTCACTTTCTTGCCCAGCCTGCCTTAGGAGCAGATCACAAATCCATGAGGCTTAAAATAAAATAAAATAAAATAGGCTCCTGGCCCTGGCCAGTGTGCTCAGTGGGTTGAGCATTGTCTCTTGCACCAAAAGGTCACTGGTTCCATTCTTCATCAGGCCACATGCCTGGGTTGTGGGCTTGATTCCCAGTAGGGGGCGTGCAGATGCTTTGCTCTCCCTCTCCCTTTCTCTCACTCTAAAAATCAACGAAAACAGTTTTAAAAGGCTCCTGAGATAAGATTCCACTTAGTCCAAGTCAGATGCCACAATAAGATTAAACATGCAAGGGTTTTATTAAAGAAAATGCCTTAACCATGAGGGAAAACAGAGAGTGCAGGCAGATGCTGGACGAGTCATCCGACAGCAATGCATGTCTGACCCTGGGTGAAGGAGAGAGGAAAGAAGCACTAAGTAGAAACACCCTAGTTGAGACTGTGTAGTCTGGGAAAGTTGCCACAGAATCCTCACACCTCCGGAGAAGTCCTGACTCTCCTATAAATGGTCTGCTCAGTCCCTGTGCCATATCAATCACCGCTGGAAGGAGCTCATATGAAAAGGGGCCCTAGCACCAGCACAGCAATGTACTTGAGTGCAGCAGCTCAAGCCTTGGTCAAGTAGCATCCTGTGATGAGACATCCATGAAGCACATTCTCATGGCTGCAACGGGTTCAAAACATTATTTTTTAATTCATTGATCTGTAGTCTTTAATTTACCTCGTTAGTTACCTGCTATGGCTGTCATTCACACCCCTCCCCCTGCAAAACAGAAATGAAGTTACGGTGCCCTCGCAGCAACTGCACATGTTCATGAATTCTCGTGTTTACTTTTGTAAATGTGGGAACAACTCAAATGAGACCTTGGTGACCCACCAAGCAGATTTGAAGCCAAAAAAATTTTAAAGGAAAAAGAAAGAACTCTTAAGGGTGACTTTGAAACCTGTTTTGTGCTCTCCCTTTCTTCTTTTTCTCTTTCCCTTTCTGTCATCATCATTCTTATCTTTCCCTATTCATTTCTTTCACTTGCTGAAAGACAACCTTTAGCGACAGGTTTCTAGTTTTCCCCAATGGCTCTGATTCCAAATATTCTGTCACTTTGTCTCTCTAAATAAACCCAAAATTGCCAAGGCAGATATCGACAAAAATATCAAATCAAGGAAAGCTTCCTGAAGATGTGAAAATAACCTAGCAACATCTATTGGGGGCCTAGCATGTCCCAGGACTGTGCTAAATGCTTTTCATACATCAGTTGACTCCTTCTGACAATAGGTTCTACTTCTAGCTCCATTTTCTGGAGGAGGAACCTGAGATGAAAAATAATGTGTGTGCCTAAAGTCACACAGCTGGTAATGAGCCAACACTGAACTTCAAGCCGGGGTCTCTGACGTGGCAGCTTCCCTGCTGTCCCTCGAAAAGCCACAGGGAGATCTACTGCTCCAGATGGCTGGCTGCATGTGGTCCAGTCTGAGTTACAGTGGTGGCCCCGGGAGGCGCTTTTTTTAAAATTCTCGTCTGAGGATATGTTTTTGTAATGTTTAGAGAGGAAGAGAGAGAGAGAGCCAGAGAGCCAGAGAGCCAGAGAGAGAGAGAGAGAGAGAGAGAGAGAGAGAGAGAGAGAGAGAGAGACATCTATTGGTCGCTTCCCATTTGCACCCTGACAAGGGATCAAATGCCCAGCGTGGGTATGTGCCCTGACCAGGAATCGAACCCACAACTGTTTGGGAGCATGGATTGATGCTCCAACCAACTGAGCTATCCAGCAGGGTGGGAGAGGCTTTTTATTTATTGTAAATTTGGTAGAAGGTCATTTTGAAGAAGGATTCTCTGACCCAGGATATTAGCTCCTGGGATGGGGATGGAGGAATAATTTTTCTTCCTATCTTTTAAAGTTCTGCTGGCTAGGGTAATAATCAAATTAACATGAGACAGATTAACAAAAGAAAATGTCTAAATTCATTACATATGTACATATGGGGTTCCAAAAGAATATGCGACCACAGGACAGATCAGGCAGTTGAGGCTTATAAGCCATCTTGAGCTAAGGAGAAGGGGTTGTGGGTTGTGGTTTGGGACTTCAAAGGGCAGGAATGCAATTCACATAGAGACAGAAAAGCAAATGTTTGCTGAGCCATTTTTAACAACAGGACACAGAGAGGACTTTGATCAAAGAACCCTTGCACACACCAGTTCATAATATACTTACCTGTGATGACAGCCTTTCCTAGAACAGGTCCTCTATCTAGCTTCTTTTTAAGCAGTTAGGGGGAGAGTCAAAGGTTTTCTTTTCTTTCTTAAAAATAACCCACTTAAAATAATCAGCATCCCAAAGAAGCATTTTTTAGGGTAGCAAACTCTGTTCTTCCTCATTCCAAGAAAATATTTGCTCAATTTTTTTTCATTGAAAATTATATATATATATATATATATATATATATATATATGAATTAATTCATGTAACATTAGCATATCAACCTCTTGGCAAGTATTTATGCAACAACTATTACAAACCAAATGTGCTATTAAGACCAGTGAGAAAACAAGAAACAAGTCAAGAAAATGCTCAGCTTTGGGGAAACATCGTCTTATGCAAAGAAACAAATTAGGTAGGAAGTGAATCAACATTATAATGCAGTCCCCTCTTGTAGAGTCAGGAGAGTGGCAAGCTCTCCAGGGTGTCAAGGTAATGGATGCCTCCACAGACCATCTCTGGCCATTACTCTCATCTCCCCATCTCTGGAGTCCACCTCCTCCCCTCCTGTGCCTGTTGGAGTTCTATGCATCCACAGTGTCTTGACTCCTAGTCCCAACTCCACTCCACCAGCTACTGTGTGGCCTCATATCAGGTCACCACACTTATCTGACTTTTAGTTTCATGTTTCATATATACATATATATATATATATATATTTAATTAAGCCGTCAAAGAATTAAAACTGAGCCAAATGAAAAGTCAATCAGGCTTTATTAGGAGCAAACGGGCAAGTTCACGGGCCCTGGGAAGGGAGAAGGGCCAGTGGAGCCGCGTCCAGACCGAGTCCAGCCGCGTTTTTAAGTCCTAAGGCAGGGGGATGAGGAGAGGGGTTTGGTATGAGGGAGTGGTCCGCAGTTCACCGACCTGTAACTTTTCCAATCTTGGCCAAGACCCCCCGGGCGTTGCTGGCGCCAGGGGGCTACGGTTGAGCAAGCAGTTTCAGGATCTCAGCATTGTTTCAGGAGTTTATCATTGTTGCTGGTTTCTGGTCTGGGCTGCACCTGGGGGTTGGGGATGATTTATGGCTTTTCCTCGAGGGTGAATGCTTGGACTATATATATATATATATATATATATATATATTTCAACAAGATGATTCGTGCCTGCTATGACAGAATTTACAGTCCCCGCAACGACTATACTATACTAATATTTGGCACCAGGTTTGAGTGTGGGGAAGGGGGTAAAGGGTTAAACCAGTGACCTGACCATCTCCTCACATTCACAAACACTGGAGACCAGTTACAGATCACTCAACAGGAGCAAATCCCTTAATTACCCAAAACCTTTTCCCTCATTTGCTAGAGCAGGCAAGAACGGGGTGGGGCTTCCACCTATGAAAAGTAACAAGCTCTGCCGTGTCTTCCCCACACAGGAGAACATGGCCAAGCGGGTTGCAATTGTGGGAGCCGGGGTCAGTGGCCTGGCCTCCATCAAGTGCTGCCTGGAGGAAGGTCTGGAGCCCACCTGCTTTGAGAGGAGCAATGATCTTGGGGGCCTGTGGAGATTCACAGTAAGTGGGGGTTCAGCCACTTTGTTGTGTCTATTTAGAAAAGGACTCGACCAACGCAAAAAGAGATTGAATTTATTCCAGCTGCTCTGGGGACAGACTAGAAGTATCCGCTGAACCAGAAAGGGCCACTGAGAGAAAAAAGCAGGGCACAGCCTGAGCTTAAGTGGAAGGCGTCAGCCGCCTTAAAAACTTTATCCAGAGCCAAGAGGAAGAAAGATGCCCCTGAGGGGTTGCAGAAGAGGTTGAAGTGGCTGGGATGGGCCAGGAAAGACCAGGACCAGGGGAGCAGGAGCAGAACCAGGGCTCTGAGGCAAGACCAGAGACGGCAATGCTTGTGGTAAAGGTATAAACACAGCACAAGAAGTGCAGCCTCTGCCTGCAAGACGAAGCTGCGTGTGCCTGCTTCTTTTTCTAGCCCAGCTCTATGTGAAATTAAACAGCACAGGGCTCGATGTACAATGGGTTCTATCCTCAAGGTCCTGCTTTCCAGGCAATCTCAGTCCATGCCAAGAATAATCAGAAGTCAAGGATGTAGGATTGGAGACTTTTTTGTTCCCTGAGCAAAAGAAGTATTCTCAAATCTCAGCAGGGCCACAGTCTGGACTGGAGATGGGGTTGAGGTGAGGAAGGAGGACAGGGGACTATGCAACCCATCGATGGCTGATTTGGGGCCCAGGGCGTTATAGGGGCTCTGCTGGAGGCACCTGAAACCCCATGAGCTCCAGGCTCAGCTTGGGAAATATTAGCATTGGATGTCCCCAAACCTCCAATTTTCCCTTCTTCTCAGGAGGTCAAGAACACTTCCCTGGAGCCTGAAATGTGCTGGGGAGGAATAGTGAAAAGGAAGAAGGTGTCAGGTGTCCTGGCCTCAGAGTCCCTGAAGGGCTGGAGAAAGAGAACATTCCTCTATTACAGAGGGTAGTATTTGGAACTGGAATAAAGTAATTGCTTTCTAACTTAGTAAGCAAAGCTCCAGAGAGGTCAAGGTTGCATAGGCCAGCTGGGCGAACTGTGTATCTTGAAATGTGTCCAACCACTGAACACGACCATCATTGCATACAGACCTCTGAAAGGGAACTGATGAAAGAGCACAGCGTTTACAGGATTCCAAGTGCCCATGTTTCAGCAGGTTAGCAGAAACCCAATACTCAGGCCACTGTAAACGCCCCCCCCCCCCCGCCGCCGCCCCATGTCCATTGAAGACAGTTAATCAAGCATGATACCCCTTCTCTGATGAGCCTCAGAATCCTTCTTAACGCAGCATTCCACAGAAGCACTACTAATCCATCAGAGTGGGGGCTGAAACTGCCCAAGGAAGGGCACTTCTAGTAGTGTTTCACCATACACAATGGTTGTCAAACCTGGAAACCTTTTACCTGCTTCCTCTCCAAAGTCCTAAATCCCATAAGTTGCACCTTACTGCTGCTTATCAATCTCACCTCTCTTGGTTTCAGCTATCATTGCCTCTGCACAAGCCCTCATTAGCAAGCACATGGATTTGTGTCTTAGGCTCTTAATTAGCCTCCTTCCTTTCCACCTTTTATAGAACCAGAACTATCTCTCCAAAATTCCACATTCAAGCATTAGGAAGATTGCCATAAAATTCCTTAACTTTAGAAAATGAAATCTTTCATAATCTGAACCCCGTTTCTCCATAATCAGCAACACCCCATGAAACCAATAAGCCTAGGAACTGCCCATCATTCAGACACTACTACTTCCTGGCTTCCATCTATCTCCATATTCTCCTGTATTTTGCTGAGATACTGTGTGAATCTGGGCAGGTGAATTCATGCCAGGTTTATTTGTTAGCACATGATGAGTGAAGTTATAATTCTGATCATAAATTCATAGTGGAGTCCAAAGTTCATCATCTCTCAAGGGCAGGATTGCAAATCCCACAGTGGTTCTCAACCTTCCTAATGCCGTGACCCTTTAATACAGGTCCTCATGTTGTGGTGACCCCCAACCATAAAATTATTTTCGTTGCTACTTCATGACTGTAATTTTGCTACTGTTATGAATCATAGTGTAAACATCTGATATGCAAGATGTATTTAGGTGACCCCTAAGAAAGGGTCGTTCAACCCCCAAAGGGGTTGTGACCCAAAGGTTGAGAACTGCTGCACTAGAAGGTGACAGGTGACATATATCGTCTGGACCACTTTAATATTGGTCAATGTGTGGTTGTCTAAGAATTAGACAGATATTTCATGGGTGTGCCCTCACCTGCACAAACACATCCATGCTCATGTGCACACACTGTCTGTACAGGAACACGTTGAAGAAGGCAGAGCCAGCCTCTACAAGTCCGTGGTTTCCAACAGCTGCAAGGAGATGTCCTGTTATGCAGACTTTCCATTCCCAGAAGATTATCCAAACTATGTGCCCAATTCTCAGTTCCTGGAATATCTCAAAATGTATGCAAACCAGTTCAACCTTCTGAAATGCATTCAATTCAAGGTAAGACACAGCATTCATCCATCGTCAGGAAGTACTTTTTAACCTATTTTTTGTGCTCTCTCTGTAGCCTAGTCTTGGAAAATGAACTGGCAAGACTGATGTGGCCTGGCTAGATTTCTTTTTCCCTTGTACTTAACCACACCCCAAGTGGATCTGAAGTTGGAGGTAGCTACTTTGTATAGAGATTCACATGCATTGCATTTTAATTTGTAATACATACAAATATCCTAAGGGTTCTTAAATATATCTAACTACATTTTCAACTTGGGCCAAATGCCTGCACAGAGGGAAACTGAGGACTATCAGTGCCTGGGTACTCTCCTTTACTATCTTTTGTTCGGGTTTGGCATGTACAATGGCCCATACACAAGAGAACCTCACTATTTGAGGGAAAACTTTTCTCAGTATCCTTGGGAATAGAAAAATCTTTAAATATTATTCTTCTCACTTCCTTCTCATTTTAGAGGACAGAGAGGGAGGGAGGTAGAAGGAAATGAATAAGTGAATATATCATCTTTCTCTTTCTTGTCTCCTTTTTTCCATTCTTCTCCAAAAAAAACCAAAACAAATGAAAATCTATGTGTTTCCCTTCTTCTGTTTCCCTCCCTATTGATGATGGGTATGTTGAGGAATCCATAAGGAACTACACAGAGAAAGCAACGTAAATGGGAAGATTGATGGAAACAAGTAACAAAAAATATTTACATTCACAGCCTTTAAAGTACTCCTGCTCAAAACAAACTCGAAGACATATCTTCACCTCCATATTCACTGCAGCATTATTTACAATGGCCAAGACACGGAACCAGCTAAGAGTTCCCTGATGGATGAATGGAAAAAGAGAATGTGTGTGTGTGTATGAATGTAGTTCAGCCATTTTTTGAAAAGTAGAAGGAAACCCTACCATTTGCAACAACATGGACAGACCTTGAGGGTATTATGCTAAGTGAAATAATCAGACAGAGAAAGACAAATATTATATGATCTTACTTAAATATGGAATCTAAAAACCTGAACTCATAGAAATAGAGAAGGGGTTGGTAGTTGCCAGAGGTAGCCCAATTCAATTTATTAATTATGTAGAATCTGTTCTAGAATGTTTGAAATGTCAACTGGCACATCAGCCTTTTACTGCAACCTTGACAACTACTTATCACATCTGTGATTCTTTCTTTAGACTGAAGTGCGCAGGGTAACTAAACGTCCAGATTTTACTGTCACCGGCCAATGGGAGGTGGTCACCCTGCATGAAGGGAAGCAGGAGTCTGCCATCTTTGATGCCATCATGGTCTGCACTGGTTTCCTCACTAACCCACACCTGCCACTGGACTCCTTTCCAGGTAGAACATTTTCTGCAGTTGACCTTATTTACCTCATGGAGCTATCCTGCTACTTGGTTTGTCTGGGAATGAATGCCTATGGCTCCTCCATTACGTAAAGTTGTTAGGTAACAGGTCCTTTTTCCTAGTCTGCACTTCCAAGTTTTTGGCTTTCATATGTTCCAAACAACCTAAGAGTCCTGAAGAATAGAATGAATAACTAACAAGCAGTTTTACGCTTCACTGAGGTTCAATGTCCCTCCTTCAGATATGGGATGCCTAGACAAGTTGGTAGCCTAAGCGCATTGCCAAAGTTGAGTTTAGAGGCCACCAAAAGTCAACCAGTGACTAAAGGGAAAAGCAGTTTGATTTTTGAGGGTTTTTTTTATTATTATATGAGTCATGGCACTGGGTCACTCATCAACAGGGAGATGAGTCTTGGGAGGCACGTGAAGACATCTTTCTCTGTCTTTTGCAGCTAAGATTCATGTTAATCGCCATCAAATATCAATTGGGTTAAAATTCAGAGGGAATAGAAAATGCAATAGTTGGTTTATTTCCTCTGCAGTAAGTATTCAAAAAGTTAAAACTTTAGGAAATTTTTCTCTAAATACGACCTCAAGGTTCATCTTCCAATAAATTCACATATTTCCATTGGCTCTCAGTCTGCCCCCAGAGGTTACTCAAGTCAGGTCAGGTTAAGATAAAGCATATCCTGAAAACTGCAATAGAACAGAATCGTTGAAGGAAAGCAGCAAGTTCAGTACTCTTCCCAATGCAGGAAACGGCTGCATTATCCCGAAGAGAGGCTCACCACCTATGCTTGAACACATTCAACAGGGACTCTTACCACCCCACATGACACCCCAGTTCTTCGTCAGTTGTTGCCTGCAGAGAAAATTACTGAGCAGTGAGCTACTCCAAACTCCTAAGGAGTGTCTAGTATAGGATCACTCCAAGAATCAAGAAAGTTCCATAGCATTGAGAGTGCACTGCATTTATTTAGCACCTACAGTATATTGCACAAGGTGCTAAGAATGTAAACGTGAATAAGAGACCATGCAGCCTGTATGGAAGGAGTGGATTTCTGGAGGAGTCCGGTAGAGAAATGACAATCCACAAATAACCTGGAGTGAAAACAATACTCATTTTACAATAAACACGTATATATAGCTTCAGTGGTCCTGGATCTGCTCACCAGGTGTCACTCATGTCAGATCAGATTAGGAGAAAGCATACTCTGAAAGCAACTGAGTCAATATACTCAATTTGACTAGGATAAGCTTGAAGCCCAGGAGATATAGATTCAATTAACAAGCTAAATTATCTTGGGCCTTGCACTTAACCATCCTAACCTTTTGTTTCCTCACCCATAAGTGAGGGGCTTTTGTTCCTTAAATTGTGAAAATTCTACATAAATCAAATGTTATATTTATTGATGTTTTGTCAAATCTAGGATGTTCTGTCAACCTTTAAATGGTAATGACTCCTTACACTTTTCTTTATAAATCTTTTTGCCAGGATATTTCAATTTAATAGTTAATTATCCAGTAAATAAAACGAGAGGCCTGTTTAGTGAAATGAAGTACCTCCATTGAATAAATAATCGCTCACTAATTTCTGTAGCTCACAAAGTCATGTATCCATATTTCAGATTTTCTTAAAATTGAGTATGCTGTTATAAACAGCCTACATCGTGTCTAAAGGATGTCACTGACTGAACAATACTTATGTTTTACTCACTGATTCTGTAAAGTCTCTATTTGACGTCTTATTTTTTTTTCTACAGGTATAAATACATTTGAAGGTCAATACTTTCATAGCCGACAGTATAAACATCCAGATATATTTAAGGACAAGAAAGTTCTTGTGATTGGAGTGGGAAATTCTGGCACAGACATTGCTGTGGAGGCCAGCCATGTGGCGCAAAAGGTACTATATAATATATAGAAAGTTCTTTGGTTTTCTTAGTTTTAAATGTTTTTTATTTCAATTGTGATTGCTACTGAATCCATGAATAATTTTTTTAGTTCTGTATTTTTTCAATTAGAGTTGACATTCAATATTATATTAGTTTCAGGTATTCAGCATAGTGATTAGATTTTATATAACTTATGAAGTGTTCTCTCTGATAAGTCTAGTGCCCCTCTAGCACCATATGTAGTTGTTACAATATTATTCACTATATTCCCTATGCTGTACTTTACATCCCCATGACTATTTTTACAACAGCCAAGAAGGTATCATTCTCTATGGGATTTAATGAAGAACTTCATCTTAAGACACATGCCTCAGGCAAGCAGTGTTGGACACCATGATAAATGATGAAAGGAATAAAAATGCCTAAAATACATATACATCATGAATTGTTAAAGTATTTTTCCTAAATCTTTATAAATTTTACCACAAATTCCAGGTGGCATCTTTCCTCCAAAACCTACTCCTCAGACTTCCTGTTTTTGTTGTTTTCCCATTCATCCCATGAGAACTACCAGAGGCATCTGTTTCTTACCCAGTCCCATAGGTCAGACAATCCTGGCAGTTTCTCCTTGCTAAGCTCTCCCATTTGCTCCCTCCTTTTTGGATTACTTGTCACCACCATCATCAGATCCATACCACCTCACACTATAGCTGTGGCATTGTCCTCCTAATAATAATTGTAGAAATAGTTAATAATTATTGGGGTTTACTCTGTGCCAAGTGCTTCACCCCAACAAATCACTGAAGCAAGCCACTGATGCAGGTACTGTTCGTACCCTGACTACAGATAAAGAAACTGAGGCTTAGAGAGGTTAAGGAATCTACCTAAGATCATACTCCTAGCAGGTGGTAGAGCCAGTCTTCAAATCCAAATATCTTTAATTCAAAGCCTCGGTCCCTAATTCTACCCAGCATCCACCCCATCCATCCCCCCCAGATGCCCAACCACCAACAAACAAATCCTCTGTAAATCCCCCTCTTGTTATGACACTCTTATGTTAAAAAATAAAAAAAAACTTCTAATAACTCTCCTATCTAAAATAATAGTAATAAATTGTAGATGTATTAGCTCTGTGTTATAGGGTTCTCCATAATCTGGCCCAAATCTGCCATTTTAACTTTACCCCCCCCACACACACACACACACACTACTTTCCTGCACAACATCAACTATAGCCTGACAGGTATATCCTGAGCCCTTTCCAATCCCATGCCTCTGCTTCCCACTCTGATCACATCACATGCCCCCTTTGCAGTACCCTTTTCTCTTTCATTACCAACGACATAGACATTCCAAGTTATCTCACCCCAACACAAAGGGACCTCTCCCTAGTAAGAACTGATGTGATACTTGTAATATACACTCCTCAGTTAACATGTTTTAACTCTTACTATTGCTAATTACATTTATAGCATACGTTTTCTTTCCAACTATGCTATAAATTCATTGAGAGCCATTTGGCCAACAAATACATATTAGTTGTTGGCTGCTGATGTGCTGAATGTTGCACCAGGCACTGGGGATACACTGAAGAACACAACAACAAGTTCCCCCTACCACGGAGCACGTAGTCAAAGGGAGAACAGATGCTGGTAACAAGTATGAATAACTAGATCAATGACGGCAAGAGTGAAAGTAGCCAAATTTTACATAAAGAAAAAGGACTGGGAGTTTCTAACTTTGATATTCCCTTCTTAAACTTTCAAATAAAGGACTTGATGACTGATTTGTAGGTTGATTGATTTGGAAAGACTTAGCAGTCTGGTGAAGTCATCCTGAAGAAAGAGAAAGGAGGTCCTGAAACAAAAATTAGCATAGTCTCATCCACTATGACCACCACATGTGGGAAGCAGATTATTGGGTCTATGTTTCTAATCACTTGGAAATTTCTTCAGTCAGAAAACATGTGTTGGCACACATCTTATCATTTCTGTATCAAACAAGAAACTCCTCTCCAGTTAAACAAAATTCATATCTACTGACATGTACTATCTGATTCTATATCACAACAAAGAGGCAGGTTTAGTACAAATATATCCAATATAGAATTATTGATATACTCACAACTCTTTCCCTACATTTCATGTATTGCATATACTACTCCATTATAAGGCCAAACAGCATATAATCTAATAGAAGAGTAATATGCAAATTGACCCTCACTCTGTCACACCCACCAGCCATGCCCACCAGCCAATCAGGAGCACATATGCAAATTAACTCAACTAAGATGGCAGCGGCCACAGAGCTGGAGTTGCCCCAGGCAATGGAGGAAGCCAGGGCCCTGTGGGCCCTGAGCTCTACTCAAAGCTACAAAGGTTCAATTATAGAAGATAAACAAAACCCAGACACCTGCTTAGCTGGGACCTTGGGTTGCCAGGGGCAACCCAGGCTTCCAGAGGGGGGGTGGAGGGGGAGAACCAAGGCAACAAAGTTTCAATTATAGAAGTTAAATAAATCCCAGATACCTGCTTCCAGCCAGGCACCCCAGTAGGGACCCGAACCCTAAAGGGGCTGTGGGCAGCCTGAAACGGCCCTCTGCCCTCAACCAGGCTAGCCAGGCACCCCAATAGGGACCCAAACCCTAAAGGGGCTTGTGGGCAGCCTGAAACGGCCATCAGCCCCTCACCCAGGCTGGTCAGGCATGCCAGCAGGTGGACATTCCCCGAGGGGTCACAGACTGCGAGAGGGCACAGCCCAGGCTGAAGGACCCCCCCCCCAAGTGCACAAATTTTTGTGCACTGGGCCCCTAGTATATAATAAAAACACTGACACTATAGCTGTGGTTGCCACACCCGTTTGTTGGGGGGGAAGCCATCTGTTAAATCAGTTGTTTTGTATCTGCACAGTAACAGATTGGTGGACTAAATTTTCTGAGTTTTAAACAGTTGTTTAGACAATTTCTTATTGTGTATGTACCAAAACACACACACACAAACTAGCAGCTTTGTCAATTCAGTCAGCTGGTAAACTTAGTCAATCTATAAATAAAAATAAAGTCCACCAAAACTAACTATTACTGAATTTTACTGCCAGTTCAAACAATGGTTTCTGTTGAAATCTTTTCTAGACACCTTTTAATTGCTGCCACACTCTGTTCTTATTTTCTACATTATGTCTTTAGGCATTTTAATACTCTAGGTATTCAAATCATTATCTCAAAGGAATAATTTTAGGAGTTGAGGGAGCCAAACTATCTTGTCAGGGATGTATTTGGAAGGTGGAAGACTTTTTGATGTCATTTAATTTATGCAACTTCTCAAATCTCTGGCAGGCCAGCGCTGTTCACTTTGTCAGACTGAGTGACCTCTCTGATTTCTTCCAGGTGTTCCTTAGCACCACTGGAGGGGCATGGGTGATGAGCCGAGTTAGTGAGTCGGGGCTCCCATGGGACATGCTGTTCATGACTCGATTTCATAACATGTTGAGAAATTCTCTCCCAACTCCAGTCGTGACTTGGTGGATGTCAAGAAAGATGAACAGCTGGTTCAATCATGCAAACTATGGCTTAGCACCGGAAGACAGGTAAATATGATATATCTGCAGAGGGCTATAAGGAGAAAGAGCCTCCATTCTTCTCACAGCATATCCAAACCAGGCAATAGCATGACAACATGCCTGAATATGAAAGAAAACTTCATACACACTTCCTTGATCATAGTAGCTAACTTTCTGAGTTCTCGGTAAGTAAAATTATGAATTTCACCTTGTCAACAATCTTTGGAGTATTAATATAACCTCCCCTTTATTGTGGGTAAACTGAGGCTTAGAGAAGAAGTTCAGTCACTTGTCCAAGCTCATTTAGTAATAAGTGAGCTCTGTAACCTTGGCAAATTTCTTAAAACTCAGCTACAACAATCCTTCAACATTATCTTATGTTAGTTTCAGGTGCATAGCATAGTGGTTAGACAAACATACTTTACAAAGTGTTGCTCCCAATATTTTCAGTATCCATCTAGCACCATACACAGTTAATACAATATTACTGACTACATTTCCTATGCTGTACTTTACAACCCTGTAACTATTTTGTGACTACCAATCTCTACTTCTCAATCACTTCACCTTTTCCACACAGTCCCCAACACCCCCCAACTCCCGCCTCTAGCAACCATCAGTCTGTTCTCTCTATTTATGAATCTGTTTCCATTTTGTTTACTTTATTCTTTAGGTTCCACATAAAAGTGAAATCATATGGTATTTGTCTTTCTCAGTCTGACTTATTTCACTTAGCATAATACCCTCTGGCTCTATCTATGCTGTCACAAATGGTAAGATTTCGTTCTTTTTATGGCCAAGTAATATTCCATTGTATATATGTATTACAGTTTTTTTTATCCAGCTGTAGCAATCAAACTTTTCTATGACTCTCTTTTTTTAAACACCACTCAGGTTAATTTTTTTTATAGATTTCAGAGAGGAAAGGAGAAGGAGAGAGAAATAGAAACATCAATGATGAGTATCATTGATTGGCTGCCTCCTGCTAGCCCCTTACAGGGGATCGAGTCCACAACCCAGGCATGTGCCCTTTACTGGAATCAAACCCAGGACCATTCAGTCCACAGGCCGATGCTCTATCCACTGAGCCAAACCAGCTAGAGCTGTCTATGACTCTTAACAAAAGCAACATGCTTGCCTTGTTTCACTGAGAAGGAAAAATCAAATCTTACAGTTGCCCTTCACTATCTCTCTAATAGCAGTGCCTTCTTGACCTTGTCAATATGACCCTGACTTCAGTCTGACCTGTCACTTACAACCTATGACTTATTGTATCATCAAGAACTAATGGCTTTAATTGCTTATTCGTTAAGTTGGTACAATGAGCTTCTATTACTCCCATCTGAGCTCCTTCCAGATTTAGCTCCGACCCAGCATGGATCAGGTGGCACCCAGGCCACCATTGACAGTATTCAGTCCCCTCCCTGCTACATACACATCTTTCCTCTTGCTCCCTTCATCCTTCTCTCACATATCTTCCTCTTCCCTCCCCTCTATTATCCCCATCTATTCCTTCCTTATCTCTAATCTACCGCCTCTTCTACCTCCTTCCTCTGAGCCTCCCAGGGGTTTTGACTCTTTCCATCAGAGCTTTTTCTACCATAAGCTTTACCTAGCTCGGGTGGCAGCCCATATCCAGATAGATAGATAGATAGATAGATAGATAGATAGATAGATAGATAGATAGATATAAAAGGCTAATATGCTAAGTATCCCTCTGCCCGTCAGACCAGTTGCTATGACCCACACTGACCACCAGGGGGCAGATGCTGCCAAGCTGTAGTGACTTGGCAGTGGCCATTCTCAGGTGATGCACCCCGAAACCAGAGAGCCTGATTCCTTGTGTGGCCATGCAATTCCACCTTCTGCCACAGGTTATGTTGTTGCTGGGGAACTGTCTGCCCCAAATCTTGTTTATTGCACACTTGCGTTTGCATTCAATGTGCACGAAATCATGCACCAGGTCACTAGCGGGACTATAGAGCATTTTATTTAATCCCATATACTCCAGAAAATGTGAGAGGATGTGCCGCACCGGCACGGCCAAGGGTGAACTCGAGTGGGGGTGATGAAAGGATTAAGAAAAGACAAACAAGAGAATGAAAGCTGGGTCTCGGTGGGATGCTGCCCTCTCTGATAGAGAGAGACAGTGACCACGCCCACAAGCCATGTCTTTATTTCATAGCAGATGCCAGGAGGCAAAGTAAGGGCGTAATCAAGTTGTTTACAACATTCTCATTCGTTTCAGCCCCACTTCACTACATGCACCTGAACTCTATCACTCAGGCACGTGGGGCCATGTGTTGGGACCATAGGTTCAAGCTCACAACTATTGCTGTTGTCTATAATTGTACTGGGAGGGCTCTGCCATCCAAGCTGGGACTTGCACATGGCAATGAGAGGACTGTGCCCTCTCAGTAGTCCAAGGCTTGAACCTATCCAAAACACTCTGGCCATGCCCCACAAGAGGAGACCAAGAAATTATTATTCTTTAATTTCCAATGTTCTTGCATATGTACTATTTCCTGTGCTCTTCATCCCACCCAATGAACTGAGGTCATACCCCTGTATGACAGATAAAGTCTTAAAGGGACCAAATGACTTTCCCAAACGCTGTTAAATACCAAAAATACTTTGCCTTTTTTATAGCCATATAATCTATAGGAACATTTTATTTTAAATTCAAAATCATTGTAAATCAGCTGTTGGATCTCTATTTTTTCATTTATTTTTTTCCATCACCATTTATCCCTTCTGTGTCCTCTCCCACCTCCACCCATGCCCCTCACCCCCCACTCAGCACACTGTTGTCCATGTCTATGAGTTATTTTTTTGTTTTTGCTCAATCACTTCACCCCACCCCACCCCCCAACACCCACCCCCCACTAGAGCTTTCTGCCTGCTCTCTCTGAATCTGCCTCTATTTCGACTGGTAGTTCAGCTTGTTCATCATTATGATGCTGTCTGTCTCTCGCTGTGGATTCATCATAAGCCAAAATGGCTCGGCTCACTGAAAGTCACGGTGTTTGTTTAGTGATTCCAAAGGCACAGCCAGAAAAGGGGAATCCTGCCCCTGTTCCTTTGAAGCACGTTTTCCTTGTAACAATGGCTTCCTGGGAGCGAGCCTCTGGCCGATTCCTTCAGCGTTCAGCTGTCTCCAAAGGGCTTCCAAACTCTAGTAAATGTAAGTTATTTGTCTGTCCTTCTGGGTCCCTCGTGAGCCCCCACACAGGTCACTTTCCTGGCCCGGAAACCGACCCCTCCGAAGGCGGCGACGGCGGGTGAGAGGCCGCCCCGGCCCTGGGCCCTCCGGAGCAATGTCAAATCCTCGCCCACGTAGGGAGCAGTGACTCCTGAGGGACACCGAGCGCCGAATGAGCAGCTGCTGACGACACACACAAGTGACCGAACAGAGAGAGCTGGGAGGCGGGGGCCCTCTGGGAGCTGCAGGCCTCCCCGCCCCGAGGAGCAGGCTGCGCGCGCCATGGCGCCCCGGCGCCCCCTCCGCGCGCACAGCACAGGCGGCGGCGGCGGCGGCTCTCCCGGGGGCTTGGGCCTACCTGTGGGTTCCCAGAGCACAGTCCCAGCTACGTGGCCTGGAGCCTCTGGCCTTCGAACCAAGGGAACAGGCAGGAACAGCAGGGTGCCGGCAGCCACCACGCGCCAGGCCCGTCCCGCAGGCTCTGCCCGGCGCCCGGCGCCCAGCGCGCATGCCCGGCCCGGAACTGCCTGCGCGGGGAGCTGCACCTGGTGCTGCGCCCAGAGCGGTTCTCCACCCTCCACCTTCAGAACAACAAACCCGACAGCCAGCCAGAGGCAGGGGAAGGGCAGCCCTGGCCGAGGAGCCGTGGGCACCATTCTTAGATCCCCTCCAGCTACATAGAGCCCACGAGGCTCTATTCAGGCCTGTGGCCTGCCTGCGGGGTCACTTGACCGTTCCCAGCTGCACCGCCTGGATTTGCCTGGAACAACAGGGCATCACCATGGGCACCTGCAGGCCGGTGCTCCAGGTGCAACACGTGCCTGACCAGCTTCAATCTGCTGCCCAAAACTACCGGGCACATCCAGCCCACATAAAGATCTGTCTCTTCTACAAGGGATCACTACGTGAACAACGAACAAGGGAGACGCTGTATACAGAAGCCTGGGGAGCTGTGGGAGCTCTCTTGGGGCTGTTGGAATTCTCCCAGGTTGGATGGGCTGCTGAAGGCCACGGTTTCAGTCCCCCTCCACCTCCCTCGGGTGGCCCAAGGCTCTGTCCAGGTGCTCTGGCCTGGTTGCAAAGTCTCTGTAAGGTGTTTCTGGACACAAGCCCATTTTGGATGGAACATAGGGAGCAAGTGGGATCCACATGCACCTGGCTGGCCTCCCCACCTGGAGCCATGCTGGCTTTGTGGCTCCTAACGGCCTGCCAGAACCACCCAGCACACACAGCCTGCACAGAGGCCACTCCCATATAAAACCACTTTTCCAAGACTGGAAGAGACAGATATTTTGTCAAGCACAGAAAGGCAAACCAAAAGGAAAAGGCACAAAAATCTCTCTCACATGAAGGAATAAGAAAAATCCCCAGATAAAAACCCTAAGGAAACCAAGATAAATTGTTTGCCTGATAAAGAATTCAAAGAGCCCTAGCCAGTTTGGCACAGTGAATACAGCGTTGGCCTGTGAACCGAAGGGTCCCAGGTTTGATTCCGTTCAAGGGCACATATCTTGGCTGCAGGCTCCTCCCAGGCCCAGGCCCTGGTTGAGGCATGTGTAGGAGAAACACAAATCTTTGTGTTTCTCTCATTGATGTTTCTGTCTTCCCTCTCTCTTCCACTCTCCCTAGAAATCAATGGGAAAATATCCTTGGGTAAAGATTTTAAAAAAAAATTCAAAGATTTGGTCATAAGTATGCTCACCAAGCTGGAAAGTAAAATGGAGGAATTTAGGGAGAATTTCGATAGAAAGTATAAGAAAAATCAAGCCAACTTGAAATATATATCTAAAATGAAAAACACATTAGAAGGAATCAACAGCATATTAACTTATAATTACAAATCAGCAACCTAGAACACAGACTAATGGAAATCAGCCAATCAGAACAATAGAAAGGAAAAAGAATTTTTTAAAATGAGGGTAGTTTAGGGACCTCTGGGATAATATCAAGTGCTCAAACGGTTGCATTATACGGATCTCAAAAAAAGAAGAAGAAAGAAAAAGGAACTGAAAACTTTATTTTAAAAAATAATAGCTAAAAATTTTCCTAACCTGAAAAAACTAAAAAGTTTTTTGCACAGTGAAAGAAACTATCAACAAAATGGAAAAGACAACCTATACTGATGGGAGAAGACATTTTCAAATAATATATCCAATAAAGGATTCATATCTAAAATATATAAAGAACTCATACAATTTAATACCCAAAAAGATGATTTTAAAAATGGACAGAGGACCTGTATAGACATTTCTCCCAAAAAGACATAAAAATGGCCAAAAGATACATGAAAATTTGCTAAATCATCAGGGAAATGCAAATTAAAACCACAATGAGATATCAACTGACATCTGTCAGAATGGCTATCATCAATAAAACAAATTACAAGTGCTGGCGTGGGTGTGGAGAAAAGGAAACCCTCATGCACTGTTGGTGGGATTGTAAAGTAGTGCAGCCGCTAAGGAAAACAGTATAGAGCATCCTCATAAAGGCAAAAATAGAGCTGCCATACAATCCAACAATTCCACTTCTGGTGATTTATCCGAAGAAAACAAAAACACGAATTTAAAAATACATATGCACCCATATGTTCACTGCAGCATTACTAGTAATAGCCAACATATGGAAGCAACCTGTGTATGGATAGATAAATGGATAAAGATGTGGTATGGTCAGATTCAGCAATAAAAGGAATTAAATTTTGCCATTTGTGACAACATGAATAGACCTAGAGGATAGTATGCTAAGTGAAATAAGTCAGAGAAAGACACATACCTGATTATATCACTTCTAGGTGGAATCTAAAATAACAAATTAAGCAAATAAACAAGGCAAAACAAATCCATAGATATAGAGAACAAGCTGATGGTTGCCAAAGGGGGGGATGGGTAGGAAAAGTGGGGGAGCTCAGGTTTCATGATGAGGATGTCTCCCTGCAGGTTCATTGATTGTAACAAATGCACCACTCTGGTGGGGGATCTGGGTGGGGGAGACTTTGTGTGAGGAGGGGCAAAGGGTATATTCTAAATCTCTGTACTTTCAACTTAATTTTGCTGTGAACCTAAAACTGCAATAAGATATAAAGTCTATTTTTTCTTTTTAATGTTTTAAGCTCAGGGAGAATTTAAAAAGACTGGCACCTTCTGCCTAGCCAGGAGCAGGGTTCCAGAAGGAAGACAGGAAGGGAGGAGGCAGGAGGGCTGCTGTGTTGTTCACGGACAGATATATCTCTCCTGTGTTTTGTTCAGGACGCAGCTGAAAGAGCCTGTGATAAATGACGAGCTCCCAGGCCGTATCATCACTGGGAAAGTGCTCGTCAAGCCAAGCATAAAGGAGGTGAAGAAAAACTCTGTCATATTTAACTACACCCCAAAGGAACAGCCCATTGACATCATTGTCTTTGCCACTGGATACACCTTTGCTTTCCCCTTTCTTGATGAAACTGTAGTGAAAGTTGAAGATGGCCAGGCATCACTGTACAAGTACATCTTCCCCGCACATCTGGAAAAGCCAACCCTGGCTGTCATTGGCCTCATCAAGCCCTTAGGCTCCATGATACCCACAGGAGAAACTCAAGCTCGATGGGCCGTTCGAGTCCTGAAAGGTAAGTGCGTGAGAAACAGCAGGGCAGGTGTGTTCAGTTTGCCATGTTATTTTGGATTTCTAGACCCTCCCTTGCTCCTATCCAAAGCAACTGAAATATATAGATATATAGATATAGATATAGATATAGATATAGATATAGATATAGATATAGATATAGATATAATTTTTAATTGATTTCGGAGAGGAAGGGAGAGGGAGAGAGAGATAGAAATATCAATGATAGAATCATTGATTGGTTGCTTTCTGCATGCCTGCTACTGGAGATGGAGCCCACAACCCGGGCATGTGCCCTTGGCTGGAATCGAACCCAGGACCTTTCAGTCCCCAGGCCGACGCTCTATCCACTGAGCCAAACCAGCTAGGGCCAAAGCAACGGAATCTTTAAAAGCAGAATGTATTCTACTGTTCCTTGAATTACACTATCATAATGAACCTATGCCATTATCAGCACAAAAGATAAGCCAGAGCTCAAAAAAGTCAGTCAGGTTGAACTGAATGGACTGATTCAATTAAAATTGAAGAGTTTAACCAATTCAATGACAAAGTTCAGGCAAACCAGATGCGAGGTTCTGTCATATCAAGTAAGTAGCAAGACGACCAGATGCTGATCTTTTGGGCCAGGAACATACCAACCACCAGGCCACTTAGGCTGCTAGCACATTTGTCAGAAGAGCTGACGAGTAGCTGGGTACTAGGAATACATGCTGAGCAGTGGGAAAGCATCGTTACCCCGTAAGCAAGCACCTAAACCTAAAGTTCAATTGCATTTTTGTTGGTCTTACAGGTGTGAATAAGTTGCCACCTCGAAGTGTCATGATAGAAGAAGTTAATGCCAGGAAAGAGAACAGGCCCAGTGGGTAAGTTACTGACTTTTGTGTCCTTTTGGAATTATAACTGAAATTGGCAAAAACCATAACTGAGACAGGGGGGAGGGTTATGCTAGAGAAAAAAAGAAGCGCCTGAGACTTAGAGGAAGAAACTAGGATAGTCTGTTTAAGACGAGAGGAGGCAACGGGAAATTGAGACATTTTAATGTCCCAAAATCATCACTTCAAACCCTGGTCACCTTGCACCACATGGAGTCTGGATTCTAAATCAAACATCGTTAACCCTCCTCTACAGATACAGTATTCCATACCTTCTCCATAAGCAGAAGGCAAACAGGTTTGTCCACTCTGACACTACAAGGGTCTGCTCATGTATTCATTCAACAAATCTGTATTCAGTTGTCTTATTTTATTCAGACCCAATCTAGAGCAAGTCTGCAAATTATGGCCTGGTGTCCAAATCTACTGACCCCTTGTTTTATTCTTTATATTTTTCAATGCCTGGGGGGGTGGGAGGGGAGAAGGAAAATGAAAATATTTTGTGATATGTGGAAATTATATGAAATTCAGTGGCCATAACGTTTTATTAGAACATAGCCTCGTTAATTTACTGAGTGCCTATGGCTGCTTTCCAGTTACAACAGCAGAGTTGAGGAGTTGAAATAGAGACCATCACATAGCCCATGAAACCTCAAATACTGACCCTCCAACCTTTTGCAGAATAAGTTTGTTGATGCCTTCCCTAGAGGAGACATTTCTACTTTTTGACTCTCTGTCTATCATTCAAGGATGAAAGAGGATAGAAGGGAAGTGGCAGTAAAGAAGATGGCCTAGGGCTTCCCCTCTCACTCCTAATCCAACCCAACATCTCTGGTTTTATCTGTTTTACTGTTTAGGGCTTTGATGTAGATTTTCTCTTTAAAAAAAAAAAAAAGAGGTTTCTAAGGACAAAAAATAAGTTTTAAAATCAATGTGTTTAAGAAACATATCACTTCTTTCATTCACATATACTTCAAAATTCAAGTATTGACCTTTCTTCATGGTACATCCTGAACCCGGAATATGATTGGATCTCCATTATGGAATTCTAATATAACATAGACCATTAATTAGAGCTCCGAAGTGTAAAAGCTTCTTATCACATAGTTCAGTCAATGATTTTTAGGGACTAATAGCAGCATTACAGAAAAATTCCACCCTATAGATTTTTGTGACTTTTTATATTATACATACCTAATAATAATTGAGTTTTAGAAAGATTTAGGAATAGTAACATTATGTAAAATACTTTTTTTCTAGAAATTGGTAATCATTTGGCAAAAGAAATAAACTAATAATAGAGGCATTGTGAGTATTTGAAGCAAAATAGGTATACAGTATATTTTTAAGGAACCCATCTTGTCTTTAAATAATACAGTGAGACCATTAGGTAGACAGATATGGGCATGGAGGGAAGACCCCAGAAACCATTCCAAATTGTGCAGCCTCGTTGTTAACTTTTGGCACTTTTACTTGTTCTAAGATTATGATTATTGTATCTTCCTGTCTCCCCCTTGCTCCCCAATCTTCCTTTTACAAAGGTTTGGCTTGTGTTACTGCAAAGCCTTACAATCAGATTACATCACATACATAGATGAACTTCTGATGGATATCAATGCAAAACCCAACCTGTTCTCTATGCTCCTGACGGATCCACGTCTGGCGTTGGCCATCTTCTTTGGCCCGTGCACACCATACCAGTTCCGCTTGACTGGCCCAGGCAAATGGAAAGGAGCCAGAAATGCCATCTTGAACCAGTGGAACCGCACACTCAAGGCCACCCGAACTCGCACTGTACGAGAATCCTCATTTCCCTTTGCAGTCTTACTCACGCTCTTGCTGGTTGTGCTTGTGGCTGTTTTTCTGATTTTCCTATAAATAAAAGATTGCCTAAATGGCCTGTCAGATGCACAGAGTAGATTGCCCTGCCTGGCTTTGAATCTCTGAGAAACACTAGTGATGGCGGCCAAGTTTCTTGCTGTAAAAAGGTCTGTCTTCATAAGCAAGGCTGAACAACACAATCCAACAAATTAGAAAACTTGTTCAAGTAAATGTCAGTTGATTTGTCGAAGGTACCAGCTCATAAGTAGCTAAGTCAGGACATAGGTCTCCAGAGCATACATCCAGGACTCTTAACTCCACCACTGAAGCCTGTGGTTTCTAATGTTGAAATGACTTCAGAAGTCATAATATATTCTTGATCAATATATATACATACATACACACATACATATATATAATTTATTTTTATTAATTTCAGAGAGAGGAAAGGAATCAAACCCGGACCCTTCAGTCCACAGGCCAACACTTTATCCATTGAGCCAAACCAGCTAGGGTAATAATATTTTTTAAAAGAGTGATATCTTAAAAGTCATAATATAAGGATATTTCTATGTCTCTCTCTCTTTTTATGCCCAAGAGTGTGTATGGATGTGTCTTGAATTTGGTGGGCCTTTCCCTGTATGTACATGAGTCTCCACATGAATCTTTTTTCCCTGCTTATCCCCCTTCTACTTCTCTGATGATGACCATGCTATGGCCATAGTGTATAACAGATTCATTAGAAAGAAAGGTTTCTCATTCCTATTTTTGAAAGCATTCTATAAACCATACTGGGAAATAGTATTAGGTTTTGTTCCTTTTCAAAAAAAATTATTTTTTTAGATCCCAGAAATCTAGCAAAAGAGGAAACAAACACATATTTTTGCACATAAAAAACACTGATTTTTGCACATATCCTTTAAATCAGGGCTTCTGAGACATTTCATCTCCCAGAGTAATTTGACATTTTCAGACATTCTTTTTAGTGTATACAAATAGTACCCTTTGCTGAGCCAGTTTGATGTAAAATAAGTATTTTTACACTTCAATGCTCGGGGTCTTTCGACCTGTCCCACTGGGAGGTAGTGGGGGATACTTAGAAAACTGAGCCCAGTATCAAAGGTCTAATACTTAATAGCTGCGTGAGCTTGAGTAAATCATTGACTTTTCCTAAACTTCTGTTTCCTTGCTATAACAGAGGAGTTACAATACATCCTATGTGATAAGGGTATTGTAAGGATTAAATGGTGTGATCTACATACAATGCTTAACCTAAGTCCTGGTAAGTGTTAACTGATGGCTATCATTACTGTGTTAACCTCAGCGGGAGGCATGTTTTAGTACTTGTTTTATTTTTTCTGAGCCATAGACCTAGCTCCTCATTGGACATTTCCAACAGTAGATGTCATGGGCTTCTCAAATGCAATATATACAAAATTAACCTCGTTATTATCCCCAACAGTTCACCTACTCATTCCCTGATACCATCCTCCTTACTCTCTGTAGGGGAAAAAAATGTGTATCTCAATAATTAACTATACACAATTTAAAAATAAATGATACTCTGCCCTAATCAGTTTGGCTCAGTGGATAGAGCACTGGCCTGTGGACTGAAGGTTCCCAGGTTTGATTTCGGTCAAGGGCGTGTACCTTGGTTTGCAGGCACATCCCCAGTAGGGAGTGGGCAGAAGGCAGCTGATTGATGTTTCTCTCTCATGGATGTTTCTAACTCTCTATCCCTCTCCCTTCCTCTCTGTAAAAAATCAATAAAAAATATATTTTAAAAATATATAAAAAGTAAATGGTACTCTGATCTGTTAGCCCAGATGTTGTGATCCCTAAAGACCATGAGTGAGCCCAACTCCGATGCAAAAACATGAGAGCTTTATTTGAGTTAACTCAGACTTCCCACACATGCTCACCAACGCAGTGGCATGGCGGGGAGGAAGTGCGGGTTTCAGGAAAACAAAGGATTTATAGTGAGTGGGTGGGATAATGCGTGATTGGTTGAGGGAAGAGTCAATGTCCGGTTGCACAGGGGCGCAGGGTGCAATTAGACTTGGGTCATTTCCTCTGCATCCCTATTGGCCGGTCCGCAGTCTTGCACTGCCCTTTCAGATCACTTTTAAGTCACCAAAAAAATTTCATTTTCATAACCAAAATGTCCCATCTTGTGCAATCATCAAAACTTGCAACTACATATAATGACGACTCTTCTCCCTCCCCCAACTGGCACCTTCTTGGGCAGCACCAATTAAGTCAGACAAAGACAAATACTGTATGATCTCACTTTTATGTGCAATCTAAAATACAAAATGAATAAACAAAAACAAACAAACACAGACCCATAGATATAAAGAACAAACTGATAGTTACCAAATGGGAGGGAAAGGGGGTATTGGGACAAAAAATAATATTAAAACAAAGTAAATGTGGACAATTTATGGAAGAGAGTATTTGCATTATTTTTTTAGATAAATTAGAAGAATTCGAGAAAGCTGGACCATGTGGAGGCTTTGCTTCCATGTGCTACTTCTCTCTCAACTCTCACAGAAGTGCTTTACTCACTGCTCAGGGCTGCACAGGCTTGAGTAGTATTAATACACTAGAGGCTCAGTGCACAAAAACTTGTGCACTCGGGTCGGGGGGGTGAAGAGGGGTGGGGGGCCCTCAGTCTGGCCTGTGCCCTCTCACATCTGGGACCCCTAGGAGGATGTCCACCTGCTGGCTTAGGCCCACTCCCCAGGGGATCAGGCCTAAACTGGCAGTCAGACATCCTTCTGTCAGCCTGGGAGCCCTCAGGGGATGTCTACTTGCCAGTGGGAGCAAGCCTAAGCTGCAGTCGCACATCCTTAGTGCTGCTGAGGAGGCACCACCACTGTGCTGGCAGCCTTCAGCCTGGATTGTGGTTGAACACTGACCATCTCCTGCATTGAGCGTCTGCCTCCTGGTGGTCAGTGTGTGTCATAGTGATCAGTCATTCCCAGTCCTGCTGTTAGGGTCAATGTGTATATTACCCTTTTATTATATAGGATTACTATTTCTGCAGGCAAATTTGAGAGCTCCCACAGGAAATGCAGAAACATTAGCAAATGGCTCCCCCTGCTGACCCAGTTTTTAAGAAGCTTTTTTTTAAAAAAATAACAGTGACTTCTTATACATACAACATTGACTGGTCTAGCTCACAGTGTGTTAATTAATCTTATGTTAATAGGAAGAAACCCCTCATGACCCACCCCATGGCTTTCTCCATTTTATGAAATGAGTTGTGTGCTTCTGTTTCTCATTGGGGGACACAGGGGTTCCAAATGGGTGGATTGGACTAGATCAGCGACTTGTAACTCCCTTGCTACCTAGTTCAGGGGACAAAAATACTTAAATGGGGGGGGGGGGGAATAAAGCATGTCTTCCCTGCAATCCAACTCACACTCCAGCTTTCTTATCATTTTTTCTTTGTGTTTTTTTTTTCTTTGTTCAAGAGAGACAGGGAGGGAGGGAGAGAAAAAGAAAAAAAATCAATTTGTTGTCCCATTTACTTATGCATTCACTGGTTGATTCTTGTATGTACCCTGCCCCGGATCAAACCCAAAACCTTGGCATATTGGGACAATGTTCTAATCAACTAAGCTACACAGCCAGAGTCAGCTCTTTTACCTGTTTTACATATTGGAGTACCCCCTTAATTTTATTAGGGAAAATGACACCCTACTATACATTTGGAAGCCACTCATTCCTACTCTTAATAGAAAAGGATTCTATGTATAAATGTTCAACTCCATCATCTCACTAACTCTGGTCCCTGGTTCTGCATATAATGGAGATGCCCAATGGGTAGAGCTGGATATTCAAGTCTGAGCTCCTGAAAGACTATGGGCTTCTCTCAAAGAGAGCACTGGGTGATGCAGAACACTGAATTTCTGCAATAAATTCAGCAGGAGTACATTCTTTTTAATATATATATATATATATATATATATATATATATATATATATATTATTGATTCTTACAGAGAAGAAGAGAGAAGGATAGAGAGTTAGAAATATCGATGAGAGAGAAACATCAATCAGCTGCCTCCTGCACACTCCCCACTGGGGATGTGCCCGCAATCAAGGTACATGCCCCTGACCGGAATCGAACCCAGGACCCTTGAGTCCGCAGGCCGACACTGTATCCACTGAGCCAAACCGGTCAGGGCAGTACATTCTTTCTTACAGTGTTCTATGTATTAACTGACAGCAGAAGTCACTAAAAGCAATTCTAGCCTGGCCAGTGTGCTTCAGTGGTTGAGCTTCGACCCAGGTACCAAGAAGTCCCTTGTCCAAATCCCAGTCAGGGCACATGCCCAGCCTGGGTGCTTGAGCCTCAGTAGGGAGCATGCAGGAGGCAGCCTATCAATGACTCTCTCATCATTGATGTTACTACCTCTCCCTCTCTCTTCCTCTCTGAGATCAATAACAATAAATTTAAATAAAAATAAATAAATAAATATTTTTAAAGCAATTCTCGGAGGGACCAAAATAACCTAATACAAGTAAGCAGGTACCTGATGTTCTAAGAGGATTACATACTCTTTAGAAATCTTCCCTGAATGTTATTCTTCTAAAATGAGCTTTGGGCAAGAGTGCAGCTCCCTAAAGCTATGTGATCAATTAAGGGAGTGTCTGCACGTTGACCGTCAATTCTGCCAATGTGTATATAGAAGCATTTGGACAACTATGAGAACCCAGGCTTCTATACCATAGAGCTTGCCTGCCATAACTGGAGCTTGAAAATTTCTCTGAGCTCATGTCATCGTTTGCCTGACTGGTAAAAAGAAGAAAAAATCCCAATGACGTGTCTTCATTTCATTTTAGCAGTGCACATTGTATTGTGCCCCTCGAGGTATTCTGACTGCAATATGTAATCCTGGGCAATTAAATTAATTGACCTGTTAAGATAAAATGTTGGAGGATACCTCCTGAAAATGAGTCTATAGATAGGTGTGCTCCCTACCCTTTTAGAGCTTTACCTTCCAGCGGAAAGATGGAAATTAAAGAAATCATCACAAAATAAATAAGTAATTACAGACTGTGACAAATGCTTTAAACTAAAAGGACAGTCCTGGGAGAGAGAATGACAGAATAATCTGATTTAAACTAGGACGGGATATGTGAAGGAAGCTCTCTCATGAAGTAACATTTAAACTGAGATGTAAAGGATTAGGAAAATAAAGTGAAGGATTAAGGGTATTTCAGGCAAAGAACCTCAGGTAGAAAGGCCTTGAGGCAAAAGAGAGTACAGTGCATCGCTGGGCATAGGTCTGTTGGCAATCGGTGAGCAAGGAGATTGGTAGGGGAGAACTCTGAAGGATCAAAGCCAAACAAATGGAATAAATCAAGACATTATAGGCCATGGGAAATATGTGTGCATTTCCCTAGGGAAAATGTTGTAAACAAAAAGTACTGCGAAGGAATTTCTTAACAGCCCTGTCTATAATAATCTATAATAATAAAAGCGTAATATGCTAATTAGACCAGACATCCTTCCGGACAACCTTCTAGACAAAGCCGGGGCTGCGAGAGAAGCCCGGGTCCCAGGTGCCAGAAGGAAGCCGGTGCCTGCAGCTGGAGTTGGGAAGGCCTACCCTTGCATGAATTTCATGGTATGGGGCCTCCAGTTGAGATATAATTGACCTACCACCCAATTTACCCATTGTAAGCCTGCAGTTTGATGAGTTTTAATAAATTTACACACACACTGGAATTGGTCCTACATATAGGGTGTTATAATAAAATGTACACATACTGCCCTGGCTGACATTGCTCAGTAGATGGAGCATCAGCCTGAGGACTGAAGGCTCCTGGGTTTGATTCTGGCAAAGGGCACATGGTTGCAGGTTTAATCCTCAGTGGGGGGCAAGCAGGAGGCATCCAATCAATGATACTCTCTCATCCTTGATGTTTCTATCTCTCTCCTCCCTTTCTCTCTGAAATCAATAAAGAAATATATATTTTTTTAATGTACACACACTTTGAATAATTATTAATTCCAATGGATTAAATCTGAAAACAGTATCAATTGAGCTATCAAAAAATGTATGTGTGGCCCTGACTGGTTTGGTTTAGTGGATAGAGGTTTGGCCTGCGGACTCAAGGGTCCGAGATTTGATTCCAGACAAGAGTATGTACCTTGGTTGTGGGCACATCCCCAGTTGGGAGTGTGCAGGAGGCAGCTGATCAATGTTTCTCTCTCACTGATGTTTCTAGCTCTCTATCCCTCTCCCTTCCTCTCTGTAAAAAAATCAATAAAATATTTTTTAAAAAATGTATGTGCATAAATTTTTTGGGACACCCTATATTATAATTGGGTGCAGAACCTTTATTAACTTTTTAAGTGAATGGGCCATTTATATTTCTTCCTTTGTGATTTCACAATTCCTATTGTTTAGCTTTTTGTTGTTAACTAGAGGCTCAATGCATGAAATTCATGCAAGAGTTGGCCTTCCTTTCCCCAGCTGCCGGCACTGGCTTCTCTCTGGCCGCCGGCAGGCACGCAGCATATTACACTTTTATTATTATAGATGATTATGAAGGTTCTGTTTGTTTTACAAATATTAACCCTTTGTGTGTTACATATGTTGCAAATATTTTCTCCCAGTCTGTCTGTCTCTTATCTTTTACTAGGGGCCCGGTGCACGAAATTCGTGCACAGGAGAAAGGGGGGGGTCCCTCAGCCCAGCCTTCCCCCTCTCACAGTCTGGAACCCCTCAGTGGATGTCCTATGATGGCCCCAGTCTGCCAGGCGCCTTTTGTGTGTGTGTGTGTGTGTGTGTGTGTGTGTGTGTGTGTGTCGCCACTGGGGACCTGCCCCCAGCCACATCTGAGACTCGAAGCAGTCCTCCTGTGTGTGTCCACCTGCTGGGGGCCTGCCCCCAGGCTTGGAGCAGGCACCCCCTCTATGTTGATGTCTCAGACTCTTGCCCTTCCCTGCATGTTGTTCTCTTTTTTGAGCTGTGGCCAGGGCTGGGTGCTGCCTGCCTCCCAAGCTTGCCTACTGCCCATCTTCCTCCAGCCACCAGAAAGCAGGGAAAACCCCGCCTCGTGGTCAGGCCAGCCTTTTCCTGCTCCCTGATCCCCGGAAGGGACCTGGAGAGCCGCCAAGCAGGCCCCCATCCCCAAAAGCTTGCTTTCCCGCTCCCCAGTGCCCCCCAAAGGGCCTGGGGAGCCGCCAAGCAGGCCGCCGACTCTTTCCCACTCACCAGTCCCCTGCTGCCTTCCTTTCCCGCTCCCTGGTGCTGCCAAAGGGTCTGGGGAGCCGCCAAGCAGGACCCCAGCCCCTGCAGCCTTGCTTTCCTGCTCCCTGGTGCCCCACAAAGGGTCTGGGAAGCCGCCAAGCAGGCCCCCGACCCCCACCCCCCATTTCCCACTCACTGGTCCTGGGTCCTGCACTGTTCCGCCCTGCAGCCGCTCTGTGCACTCAGAAGGTCCCTCAGCCCCACCTGTGCCCTCTCACAGTCTGGGACCCCTCTGGGGATGTCCACCTGCTGGCGTGCCTGACCAGGCTGGGTGAGGGGCTGATGGCTGTTTGCAGTCTGGCCAAGCCCCCAGGAACGTCCCTCACCCCATTGGGTTGTGGCCAGCGTGGGTGACGGGCTGATTGGCGCTTTCAGGCTTTAAGGTTGCCTGCAGCTCCCATTGACCCAATGTCCCAGCAAGGCTGGCTGGACGCAGGTTTCTGGGGTTTGTTTATCTTCCATAATTGATGCTGTTCCTTTAAGCTGAGGCCTAGACATGTAACGAAACCTCCTCTCTGCTTCACCTCACCTCGCAACGTCTATAATGACACAATGTTACTTAGTGGTGAGGCCCGGGCTGCTGTTTCCTTTAGCTCCCGAGGATTCTATGATTGTCATTATGTTGCAAATGTGTGTTTTGCTTGAGCCAGTTCAAGCGGAGCGGGCGGCAGTTTCACTTTCGCTCCTGCTGCAATGGAAGCTGCCGTTTACTCAGGTCCGTGAGTGGCGGTCGCCATGTTGGCTGGGCTAATTTGCATACAGCTGCTCTGATTGGCTGGTGGGCATGGCTTACCCCATCCCGGAGAAACGGTTAATTTCAATATTATACTTTTATTAGTTAAGATTTTATTTACTAGAGGCCCAATGCACAAAATTCATGTGGGGGCTGGGAGGGGGGAATCCCTCAGCCTGGCCTGCACCCTTCCCAATCCAGAACCCCTCAGTGGATGTCCAACTGCCTCTCACAATCCAGGACTGCTGGCTCCTAACTGCTCACCCCTCTGCCTGCCTGCCTGATGGCCCCTAACCCCTCTGCCTGCCTGACCACCTCTAACTGCTCCCCTGCTGGCCTAATCACCCCTAACCGCCTCTGCCTCACCCCACACCCGGGACCCAGGCCAGTTGCAGGCTCCCAGGACCCAGGCTTCCCTCCCTCTGGCTGGCACAGGCACCCAAGACCCAGGCCAGCTTCACCCGGAGCTGGCCGCACCCACAGGGGACCGTGGACAGGCAGCTTTGCCTGGGACACAGCAGCAGGCACTGGTGCCCTCTCCTGGGCCACAGCCCCAGCTTCTGGTGCCCAGGGCCATAGGGCAGGCAGCTTGTCCTTCTCTTAGGCCACAGGCACAACCACTGGCACCCAGGACCACGGGGGACCACAGGGCGTGTGGATTGTTCCTCTCCCGAGCCTCAGGCGCAGGCACAGCTGCTGGCACCTGGGACCACGGGGCGGGCAACTTGTCTTTCTCTCAGGCCATAGCCTGGCTGGTCCCCATTCCTCTCTTGTGAGCTTATTTGTGCCAAGCTGGTCCCCATTCCTCTCTCCCCAGAGTTGAGTGTCTGAGCCCTTATGGCATGATGGCCTGGGGGCATGATGGCCTGAGGGTATGATGATTATTTGCATATTAGCTCTTTATTATATAGGATGGTAACTTTCATCATGAAAACACTTTTAATTTTACCTAAGTTCTCTGTATATCTGGGGGAGGGGAGATAATTTTTGTATTATTTTAGCACATTGAGCATTTATTATGCTTAATCCTCTAAACAATTTGAAATTTAGTTCATAGCCTGCTGTGAGAGAAGAATAAACTTTTTTCTTTTTCTCAGTAATAACCAATTTCCTCCGTAGTATGTATCAAATACTCCATTATCCCCATTGATTTGAAAATGCCACCTTTAATACACTGAATTTCCATAAGTACATAGGCAAGTGTTACTGGGGTCTCCAAAGTTTATCTAAGACATTCATTTTTAGTAAGAGATTACAGTAATTCCTGATAATAAAATTATGGTACCAAAATATCGGTGTGCTTATCTCCTTAGCAAGGGGTCATGCACCCACCTCAAAGAAATATGATGTCAAGCCATTATGGACAAGCTGCTTTGAAAGGAGGGTGTAGGCTACATCACATTAGATTTTACTTCCAACTGAATTAAATAGCTATTGACCCAGATTTTCATGAGGCTGCTAAAGTACAGCTTCTGCTTTAACTTTGGTAGCTCTGGGAACCATATAAAACTACACAGCTATGTCCAGAACAGGGTCGTGACACAGAGGCAAAGACCAAGGAAAGATCAATGAAAGCTGCAAATAATTTTATGCTTAAAAAAGCAATGTCGTCACAAGGTGATGATGAGTAAGGTGATGGTCAATAATGGAGGAGCAGTACCTAATTCTCTCCTGCTTGTCCTATAAACTAGGTACCTACAAAACCCTGAGTGGAATTCGTTCAGGGAGAAATTTACTGGCAAGCATTTTAGATTTAACAACTAGTGAATGAAAGGTCTGTAATATGTGGGCAATCGAGCATTGACCTTTACAAAAAGGAACAGACCAGACTCTAAGTCCTGCCAGATGGGAACATCCTAATGGTGTTAAAATACAAGCAAGTGCTACAAATTAGAAACCCTCATGCCACAAGCCTTGAATATCCTGGAGGCAAGAGATTTCCACCAGACACTGTTTATCTGAGGCCGTGCTATGTGAGACTATTCTCACCCAGGAAAAGGCTTAGAGTTGATTTCCTTATTTGATTTTCTTCTATTGTTATATTCCTAAGAAAACAAGAGCGAGGATTTTGGATTGAGTCCATTCTTTCAATATTCTCATTAAAACCAAAGCAATTTACTAAATACCTTCTTCTCAACATCGATAATATCAAAGTAGCTACTATAAGTATCACCCCATCCCCCTTTTTACAGTTGAGAAAGCTGAGGCTCAAAGAGTTTAAGTAACATCAAGCTAGTATATGGCATGGCCATGAATTAAATCTAGGTCTGGCTAATGCCAGAGCTGGTATTAAGCAGTATACCACACCAGCTCAAAGTCAGAAATGGATGGAAGGGCTAGGGTAATGGGTGTGAGATAAGAAAAGTTGTTATCCTCGTCTAGCAAAGAAACTATTACAAAAGAGATTTTATCTGAATTCCTCTAGATGAAAATGAGAGGAAGCAATGTTCATTTTTCATAAACCCAGGTACACAAAGGATCCCACAGCTGTGGGTCTTAATTTAAGAAGTTGATGCTTAGTAATTCAGATGATTTGTCGGATTTGTTGTTGCCGCTGTTTGTCTTGTTCGACAAAGGGCAGACCCACTAAATCCATCCTAAATTGACAATGTTTGGTCAAAATTTTCATCTTCCTACCACAATCAAACGTGTCAATTTAATTTCAAACTATAATTTGTAAAATGTTATTTTTTTAATGTGTATTATTTGATGTTGGCACAGACTACATTAAGCTCATTTTAAGCATGTTTTTTTTTAATATATTTTATTGATTTTTTACAGAAAGGAAAGGAGAGGGATAGAGAGTTAGAAACATTGATGAGAGAGAAACATTGATCAGCTGCCTCTTGCACACTCCCTAACAGGGATGTGCCCGCAACCAAGGTACATGCCCTTGACCGGAACCTGGGACCTTCAATCTGCAGGCCAACACTCTATCCACTGAGCCAAACTGGTTAGGGCTAAGCATGTTTTCTTATTTAATGTTATTAAAGGTAGGTGACATCAATAGTACAGTGTGTCACTTGGTTTTGTGATCAGGTAAGCAACAATTATGAGCAGCTTTAACCAAATCTGATGAACAGACCAGGTCAGATTGTATGGGTCAGATTAGGGGGCAGAGAAAACACTCAGGATATCTGATAAAAATATAAACTAGAAATCATATTAGGTGGAAAAAACAAGGACTTTGATGAGCAGGGCCATTTTTAAAAGACAGCATGAAATCCAGGACTAACTGTTAACTTTCATATAAAAATGCTAAGAGAGTAGAGGACAGAAAGTCAAATGCCAAGGCAGGTCAGCTCCCATAAAGTGGCTGGACCAGCTGCCCTGAGTCCAGGTCAGGTACCTGAGCGACCAAAGCTCTAGGTAAATCCCTCTGTGCAACGGCAAATTCCTCCACCAGCAGGACAATGTCCTGAAAAATAGCCCGGGAGGAAAAACTGTCCAGGAGGAAGAGGTTTAGATTCGCACCCTGAAACCGAAACTAGTAGCAAGTGAGTTCATTCGTACTTTGTTTTTCTAAACCAGTTAAGTATTTGACCCAGAATATCAAATCATACTCATCGTTTATTCTAACGGAAATTGTTTCCCATCTACAAAATGCTTTCTAGTAAGGGAGATCTTGAGCCCATCTTGACCTATATGATTCTACAAGAATCGGATTGTAGGAAGAATGTGGCACAATAAGCAGTTTCTGAGGGGGGAGGAAATGTCCCAGAATTATTCACCATGAACTGAGAAGCACAAACAGGTAGATGCATGCAAGAATAGCATTTAAATCAAAGGAGCTGACAGGCGAAGGACACTCTGTTCTTCCCAGCCCACATGCAGAGCATATTCTGTTCTAAGAAACACACTCTAACAATGACGCTGATACAATAGAATGTTAACCAGCAGAGGGTGATCAGGCTGGTGAGGGATGGGGACTTTGTGTGCCATAAAGAACATCAGGACGGGTGGGAGGGTTAGGGAACGTTGGTTTGGAGCTCTATAAGCTTGTTCTTCCCACAGACTTGACATCAGAAATGGCCTAGGAGTGCAAACCAGAGCAAGAAGAAGCTATGAATAAATGGATTACCCATCTTCTCCTAAGAAACCACCAGGACTAATGTCAGCATGTCTCAACTCCCTATTTACCTTAGTCACCCGCCGAAGTCCAAGCTTCCAGGTCACTCATCATCAACAGACTCTCCTCTGCTCAGGACACTGTACACACCTGACTGGCCCAACCTTCCACCATTCCGGAACCATCCAAATTTTTCTACCATGTCCTATGGAACTCACAGATCTCATCAGCAGAACCCCTCTATCCTCAAACACTTCGGAGTGTTTCCTCCTCTCTGTGCTTCTCACGGTTACACCTGGGTCCTCCTCAAGCGAAGGTCCACATCCAACATATCACAATGCTGGAGATGAAATAAGTATCCTTGTTCCTCAAACTCATGTAAAAACCAATTCCCCTCCCTGATGCCATAAAAATTCAGCTCTTTAAAGAATATGGCCTTGAGTTCTAAGTCAACTACCTCTTCATTTTATTTTATTTTTTAATCCTCACCTGAGGTTATTTTTTCCATTGATTTTTTTTTTTTTTTGAGAGTGAACGGGAGGGAAGAGAAGGGGAGAGAGAGAGAAACTTTGATGTGAGAGAGACACATCAACTGGTTGCCTCCTGCATGTGCCCTCCAAGGAGGGAGTGAACAAATCTCCATTCACCTAGCACCTGCAGCCAGGCAGTTGAAATGGTTGCATTAACACACAATAGTGCTGACTGGTTTCAACTTTTAAACTGTGGCACAGGTATCACCCATGTGTTTAGCATTTAGCACTGCTTACCTCCTGACGGGAGTCTTTTGGCAGCAAAGGCAAATTTCTGAATTATCCCAGTGACTCAGCTCAGGTGAGTGAGAGTGAAACAGAAACAGAAAATAATTAAGGAAATAGGGACCAGGGACACACCCTAGGACCTAGGGCCTAGGTGGTAAGACTATGTCTGGAAACAAGCCAGTGTCTTTCCAGACATTAATTTCTCCTAAAACTGCTGCATAATTTCCAGGTTCATCCGGCATTTTAACACAACATTTAAATTTAACTTTGGCATGGTTCATTCTTATTCTGTGACTAAAGTCCTTCTGAGTCCTCTGTTTTGTATGTGCTGTTTTTCATAATAGGAAATGGGGTGAGAACTTCTAAAATAACTCCACCCAGATAAAGCAATCTAGAGTTGTACAGAATTAAACACACCTTTAAATAACCTGCTGGAACAAACAGCCAGAAGTGGCATTGCTGGGTCATATGGTAGTCCTAGTCTTTATTTTTTGAGGAACCGCCATACTGTTTTCCATAGTGGCTGCATCATTTTGTGTTCCCACCAACAGTGCATGATGGTTCCAGCCTCTCCAACACTTGTCTTTTGGATTTTTTTGTTTGTTTTGGTTTTTGTTTGATACTAGCTAACCTAATAGGTGGGAGGTGATATTTCACTGTGGATGGATTTGTATTTCTATGACGATTCGTGATGTTGAGCATCTTTTTGGGTCTGTTGGTCAAATCAGGATCTTATAGAGATACTAGGGGCCCGGTGCACAAAAATTTGTGCACTCGGGGTGGAGGGAGTCCCTCAGCCCGGCCTGTGCCCTCTCACAGTCTGGGACCCCTCAGTGGATATCCTATGATGGCCCCAGTCTGCCAGGCGCCTTCTGTGTATGTGTGTGTGTGTGTGTGTGTGTGTGACCACTGGGGACCTGCCCCCAGCCCCATCAGAGGCTCGGAGCAGTCCTCCTGTGTGTGTCTACCTGCTGGGGGCCTGCCCGCAGGCACACCGTGGAGGCTTGGAGCAGGCACCCCCTCTATGATGATCTCTCAGACTCTTGCCCTCCCCTGCATGTTGTTCTCTTTTTTTAGCGTGGCCAGGGCTGGGTGTGGCCTGCCTCCCAAGCTTGCCTACTGCCCATCTTCCTCCAGCCACCAGAAAGCAGGGAAAAC
>PVJC01005886.1:0-57080 GCA_004026665.1 Murina feae | reverse complement strand
TGTAAATCAATCAAAATTATACCTATTTTTTTTTGTCAGGTCGGCAAAAAAAATACACTATATTTTTTTGATGTGTCGCAGAATTTTAGTAATTAGTTTATGTGTGCCATGGGATGCAAAAGGTTGGAAATCGCTGACCTATAGTGAACACCCACACTGTAATTTGCTATTTTCTTGTCTACACTGGCAAGATAATTACCTGAATAACTACAGTTTGTCTTATTCTGCCAGACAACACAGCTTTATTAGCTAATTAGTTTTCTCCCCAGTAGGAGAGCTGTCATTTCCCAGACCAGTTCTCCATTTCCTCTGTCCTACTAGATGGAACAAGATATGAAATTTGTCTGTCTTCAGAAGCATTCAAAAGAGACAAAACTGGTGTGCTGCCACTGTGATACCCCGTGTAATCCCTCCAAACACACATATGGTTCATGGCAATGACAGGGAGGAGCCCCCTCCCTAGCCTATTGGAATGCCAAAGAATACAGTGAAACCTTCAAGCACATTATATTAGCTGCTCCTATGAATGCACAGAATCAATCTGACTTCGGAATCATTTATGCTGTTAAAAAAAAATCATGTACAATACCTTCCAAGCCAAGCACTGTGTCATGGTATAGCCATTTTAGCCAATATATTCAGGACAAGGCTATATCTTTGAAAGTAGAAATAATTACTAGTGAGAACTAGATAGATGATACGGATAAGTACATGCAGTTTTAATTGCTTAGATAAAATACTTAATGCTACCTGGATGATTATTACATCTCTACAGACTTGAGATTGTTGCTTAAATTGACAATAAATAAGATAAGAATTATTGAAAAGCGTTATCTGTTCCCACCTCAGAACTAGAGGTGATGTTGTGGGAGAGATTTGTGTGAATAAGTCAGTATAGCTTATATTACAATTCGCCAATATTCATAGAACTTGGTTCTTGTTGGGATGGAATTAATTATCACACAGAAATTTCAAACTCTTCTAATCTTCTCTTGTATCTTCATTAGTCTGAGATTTCCACCTCTGCTTCGCTTTCTTTTCTTGACCTACAACAGCTGTATTATTAAAGTAGAATTTCTCCTAATTGGCAGTGCTACTGAGGAGCTGGAGGGGACCTTGGACGTTCTCTGATCAAATTAGATTCTAGCAGCATAAAAACCTGGAGCAGAAGATCAGACTGCATGCAGCAATCGAAGAATAACTCAAAGACTGTTATTTTTCATTTGTTTTCTGGAGGTTTGGGAACATTTGTTTCAGAGAAGGACAATTGAGAGTTCATTGATTATACAAATGAAGAAACCCACCAATCAATACATGCACATTCTGCTAAAAGTTTGTGTAATATAATATTAAAGAGTGCATATGCCTTTATAAACATATTCATTTTGGAAAACACACTTGGTTAAAGTCAGGCCAGTAAGCAATGAGAGTGAGGGGAGTTTCTCTTCTGCCCTCTCTCCACCATCTTCTGAGCCTGACACTTCTCTCCTTTCCTACAAGAGGTCAGAGCTTTCCCTCTGCAGAGGCCCCTTCTTTGGGGGATGTAGGACACCTGGTGAACTGAGCCATACTGAAGTGTCACACACTTACAGGGTATTGTTCTGTGTTGGAATAAACTGTCTCACCAGTCAGTGCCTTTTAAGTACTGGGAGTGTCCAAAGCTTTGTGTGCCTTGGGATAGCATAGAGGTATAATAAATAACCTTTAGGAGTTTAAACTTGATGACCTTAAACCACCACTAGCTTTACTTTCTATGTTTTATGTTCCTACACTCCCTCTTCCCCACACTTTCCCCTGCCCCTTGGCCATTATCAGGTTCAGTATCTCACCGTGTTTTGACCAGATTCAATGGTCTTTTTAAATTATTACTAGAGGTGCAATGCACGAATTTGTGCACCGGTGGGAACCCTCGGCCTGGCCTGTGGGATCAGGCCAAAACTGGCTCTTCAACATCCCCCGAGGAGTGCTGAATTGCAAGAAGGCATAGGCCAGGCCAAGGAACCCCACCAGTGCACAATTGGGGTTGGGGAGGGACACGTGAGGTTGGCTAGCTACGGAGGGACTGCTGGAGGGCTCCAGGGCATGTCCAGCCCATCTTGCTCAGTCCTGATTGGCTGAACCCCAGCAGCAAGCTAACTTACCAGTCAGAACCTCTGCCCCCTGATGGTCAGTGCATGTTATAGCAAGTGGTTGAGAGGCCTTAGCATATCATTAGCATATTATGCTTTGATTGGTTGAATGGTCCACCAGACTACCAGACACTTTGCATATTAGGCTTTTATTATATAGGATTGTGTAAACTATTACATATTTCTCCTTTTTCCCCCATCAACCCCTCCCCAGTCACTCCCACCCCCAAGGCAAGCCCCCACTTCCCCAGTGTCCATGTCTATTGGTTATGCCAATATGCAAGCATACAAGTCCTTTGGTTGATCTCTTACCACCCCCCTCCCCTGCCTTCCCTCTGAAGTTTGACAGTCTGTTCAGTGTTTCCCTGTCCCTGGGTCTATTTTTGTTCATTAGTTTATGTTCATTATATCCCAGAAATGAATGAGATCATGTGATATCTATCTTTCTCTGACTGGCTTATTTCATAATGCTCTTCAGATCCATCCATGATGTTGCAAATGGTAAAATTTTCTTCTTTTTTATAGCAGCGTAATGGAGTTTCCTCAAAAAGTTAAAAATGGAACTCCCATTTGACCCAGTGATCCCACTTCTAGGAATATATCCCAATATATCAGAAAGGATATGTGCACCCCTGTGTTCATAGCAGCACAATTTACAAGAGCTGTTATTTGGAAACTGCCTAAGTGCCCATTGGCAGATGAGTGGATTAAAAAGCTGTGGTACATCTACAATGATCTTTTAATATGGCTCCCTAGGAACCATTTGATACCCATCAAATGCACTTTCCACATTCCTTTTAGATGGATCTGTGCTTACATATTTCCACTTGTTTCCTGCACACTCCAGCAAAAAAGCCAAGTTCTTTACCGTGTCACTGAAGATCCTCCTCCTGACCAGCCCCCAAACCCCTTCCTATCCTCCAGCCTCACCTCCCTCTTCTCTATTCCAGAAACTCCTGACTTCTCACTGTCCCTTAAACCCATCATGTTACATATATTACATCCCAGTGGCATTTGCATGTTGTTGCTTCTGCTCCAATCCCTTCAAATCCCTTTGATTCATTCCTAATCTTCCTTTAAGATTCTGAAGGGATTACCACCTCAGGAACCCATCCTCCAGCACCCCCTAACCACACATTACACCTACACCCTCTTTTGCTCACAAACATTTTCACACATGCCTTCTTTCTACTCACACACGGACTCACACATGCCTGCACATATGCTAACACATTTGGATCAGGCACTGTACTCTGTTTTTAGAGAATCTTATCAGTGCTTCTTCTTTGACTCAATGCCATGCATTATTATTACACGCATGTGTATCTGTGCCTTCCCCAGCATTTGTCTTCCTTGAATCTCCAACATCATATCTAGGCCAGGGAAGACACTAAAAAAGGTTTGGTGTTACATAATTTATGATTTTCTTTAACCTTGAGATAATTATTTTTTTTTGAAATATGGTCTGTTAAAACAGATGGCCACTAGAAATCCTCACACTCCCACACCTGCAAACTTGTCTGAATTACTTTCTGACTTTGTAGTACCACATATGTGTTGGTGAAGGGTGGACAGATCTGAGATTCGGGGTCAGTTGTCTCTATCTGTCTTTCATTCTTGATATTTCTAGCTCACATCTACAAACTCAAACTTGGACAACTTGGACCTGGAATCCTAATAATGCCAATTATACAGAGTTATAGTGTGTGTGATGTTTGCCAAACCCTTTGCCTGTGCACCTAAATAGACTACCTCTCTTCCCCATGCCTTTCCCCATTCGTTATACACTGAGTGGCTAGATTATTATGACCACTGGACATTTGTAGGCAAATTAACACTACATTGCTTCATATGGGATATGGAAGCTGAAGGCCTGTCCTAACACCTTTGCTGTCTGCAGTTACCAAGATAAAACGTATCCAGTTCGCACATAAGGATTGGACAGTAGAGCATTGGGAAAAAGTCATGTGGTCCAATGAATCCCATTTCCAGTTGCATCATGCAGATGGCAGAGTGAGAATTTGACAGAAACAGCATGAAAGCATGCACCCCACATATATGAGTACAACCCTTCAAGCTGGTGGGGGCAGTGTTATGGTTTGGGGCATGTTTTCCTGGCATGATTTGGGCCCTTTAATTCGTGTGGAACAATGTCTGAATAGCACAACATACCTAAGTATCATTGCTGCCCAAGTTCATCCTATCATGTTGACGACGTATCCCAATGAAGATGGCTTTTTCCACCAAGACAATGCACCATGCCACGGTGTTCATATTGTGCAGGAGTGGTTTCAAGAACGTAAGGGAGACTTTACCCTTGCTTAGATCCACAATCACTGGATCTCAATGCAAATGAGCATTTGTGGGATGAAGTTAAAAGAGCCATCAGGCAGCTGGTTCCACAACCATCAAATCTCACAGAACTGGACAGTGCTGTTCATCAGGCATGGTGTCAGATTCCTCGCAACACCTTTCAACTTCTTGTGGAGTCAATGCCAAGAAGAATCGCCACAGTATTGAAGGCAAAAGGTGGCCCAAGGAAGTACTGATGGGGTGGTCATAATAATCTGGCCACTCAGTGTACATTGAAGGTCTGAGGACAGGCATTTGGTCAAAGCTGGGTCAACACGGTATTATTGGCCTTGGCCAAGTGGATTGAGAGGTGGGTCCTCAACTCCAGCCCCGGCCAATCACATTCCTTCTCTGAGCTTGGCTCCGCTGGAATGAGACATGGTTGAAATCAGTTTCTCTCTTATGGATAATGGTAAGGCAAACAAACAACAAACCCTCAGAAACTGTTTGGAGCTATGTAGAGGCAGCCACTTACAGGGAGAGAGAATGATAGTGATGCTACGATGAGGAGGTATTGCTTGTAAATAGCTTTAAGAATCACTAACATGAGCATGAGGCTATGTCCTCCAGGGAAGCCAAAGTGTGGCATTTCTGATCATCTGCGTCAGGTGGGCCCTGGTGAGCCTGTGAGTGAGGCCTAGGAAGGAGTGTGATCAGGTTTGGGGCAGGGAAGTCGCACACTCAGGAGAGTTGTGTGCTGATAATAAGTGCTAGAACCAAGCAGATCACTGGCAGGCCTAGCACAAGGGATCTCCACAGGCCTGTTCCAGCAGAGGGTGAGGACTTGCTAAGGTCCAGGAAGAGGATCACAATTGTTCTGGTGGGCAGGCCCACTTGTTATGAACAGTCGAGCTGTTGGCAGTGCCCCCGGAGAAGACACTGGGCTAGACAGCATGTGGGCTCACTGCCAGGGGTCCATAGTGCCATCATGGTCTGCTACCGGTTTCAGCAGTTAATTTGGAAAGGTTTACCACTTCTAGCATCCACAGCGGCCTATAGGAACCTAATGAAATTTTTAAATGTCTAAGCCTGAAAGGCGGCTGCGATTGTGCCAGGTCAATAACTGTGGGAGCCTCCATATTTGCTTGAAACTCTCCTTGCTGTGGTTGATGGAAAGGAAAGTAGGTTACTCCGAGAGCCCTGTATCTTCATGATCAGATGCCATCTTTCACGTCTTAGGACTTAAATCTCAACAAATAGATTTTCAATAAAAATCCTCATAGTCACTGTTGAGAAACTGCTTCATGATTTTTTCCCACCACTCAAACGATGATAAAAAGGCCTATACAGGCAAAGAAGAAAGCCCTGTCTACAGTAATCATTATACGTTAAGGTAATTACCTCAGTGTGAAGCTTTAACAAAGGTTACTTCAAAAGGGTGAGCTGTGCCAAAGTGTTAGAAAGGGGAGAATCCTATCTAGCAGTAATTGGGGATTTTTCGGTTTGGGAGCAGAAGGCAGGGAAAGCTCTGTGCAGTTTCTGTTTATATCTAGCTTACAATGGCGTGTCTCATATAGTCTCCATTTCAACACAGTTTTATGAACCATATGTAGTCACCCACATGGAAGACACACTGCACTCTTTCCTCTCACGTACTCCCCAGTTCAATCTGGCCATCATGTCGAATCCTCTCTCTCCTCTCCTCTGCTTCCCAATAAGACTTTGTCCATTGATCTAGCAGAGGGAAGTGGAGTAGATGAGAGAATGTGAGCAAGGCAGCCCACTGCAGTGTAAACAGCTCTGGGGCTAAAATAAGTGGTATGGATTCTATTTCACAAAAACATCCTCCTGGTCAGAAAACTGGATGTGCGACCAAGTATTAAGAAATCAGGCCACCTGGCATGGCTCAGTGGTTGAATGCCAACTTATGGATCAGGAGGTCACAGTTCGATTCCTATTCAGGGCACATGCCTGGTTTGTGGGGCTCCAGCCCAGTGTGGGGCGTGCAGGAGGCAGCCAAACAATGTTTCATTCTCTCATCATTGATGTTTCTATCTCTCTCTTCCTCTCCCTTCCTGTCTGAAATCAATAAAAATATATATTTCTAAAAAGAAATCATTACTACTCTCTTCATTACAATATTTTAATGCATTGGCCAAAAGAATTATTGAGAGTATGGAATAGTCTGAAGAATGTTGCCAAGTTTTATTTTTCTCATGTGTGTATTTTACTTTCACCCATCACACATGAATTGTCATAAATAGAATTGTTTAATATTTCCTTCTTTGATAAAAAAAAGATTAAAATGCTTTCCTTCACTTATTTATTATTATAATAGAAAAATTAACTCATATTACACTGTTTTATAAAATGCTTTTGCAAATTGATCATGTCAGAGAAGAAGGGAAATATTACAATTATATTCTTTTCATAACTATTTATCTTAAACATTATTAAATAGTAAAACCATGTCAAAATATTTATATTAAATGACTATTTGGAGTGCTGAGCCTAAAAGTGTGTTGTAATATTATTATAACAATTACAACATTTATCAGAATCTTTTTATTTATGAAAATCTATTAATGGAATAAATTATTTTACCTCTGAGCATTGCTCCCATCACCAACCCAGAAATGTTCTGAACCTCACCATGTAAGAGTTTGGATGGAGCGCTCCTTGGGCAGGTGTGATTGATTAAGTCATCAGCCAATGGGGATTAACTTAATCTCCAGCCCTGCCTCCTTCCGCAGAGGTCAGAAGTGAGGCTGAAAGTTCCAATGCTCTAATCACACTTTGGTCTTTCTGGTGACCAGAAAACGTGCACATCCTGAAATAAATGCATTCTTTCAAAAAAAGAATTCCCTGCATTTTTTTCAAGGTTTTTGTGATGCCAAATTGCTCAAAATGATAGCTTGTCTCTTTCCAACAGTTGAGCAAACCGAATTATTTATATGCAGAAAGATTAGTTTGTTATTGCTTTTTTGAATAATAGTAAGTTATGCTATACATTTATACTTGCCATGTCTTAAATAACTAATTTCCAGTTGTTAATAGGCATCAGAGGATCAAGAGCACCAAAATTATGATTTAATAAGAAACCTAACCTAACACAGTAGTTGCAACCTCACTGATGACCTCCAGAGCAGGCACTTTGGCTGGAGCTGCCAAGGAAACAAAATGAAGCTACTTTTCTCTGTTTTAAAAGGGATTAATGAATATAAATATATACCAATTTGATATTAACAGCTTTTTTTAAATATATATTTTTATTGATTTCAGAGAGGAAGGGAGAGAGAGAGATAGAAACATCAATGACAAAAGAACCATTGATTGGTTGCCTTCTGCACACCACCTACTGGGGATTGAGCCGCAACTTGGGCATGTACCCTGGCCAGGAATCAAACTGTGATCTCCTGATTCATAGGTTGATGCTCAACCTCTGAGCGAAACTGGCCTGGCTGATAGTAGCAGTTTCTATAACACACACTTCGGGAACTCTGTGCCTGAATAATTGAACTATTGATTACTAGAATTTCTAGGATATAAATTAAGCCCTCCAATTTAATCTTATTTAGACATAAAATTACAGTAAAAGGTTTCTGGATCCTCTTGTGTTTTCCTATTTTGAATTATCTCCCTTAATCTTTTTTCTTGAAAAAACTTATTAAACTGCTAGAATCTGCCATTCTTAATTACTAATAACAGGACGTCCAAAAATCTCACATTCTGCTTCATAATTTACTAACAAAGTTAATATAAATGAAGGAATCTTTTTAAAGTGTTTATTGGAATTCTTAATTGTATTCTGTTATTTGGATTTTTTTTCAGTAAGTGGGAAAGGTCATGAGAGAAAAATCTCTTCTGAAAAATATAAATGCGGGTTTAAAATCCCTTGTTTGAAATTCTGAAATCCTCAGAAAACTCTGGAAAGCAAAAGGTTGTGTGCAACTCAATTTGTGGCAAGACTGGACCTGAAAAAATCTGGGTGTTTTGTTTTGTTTTGTTTTGTTTTGTTTTGTTTTGTTTTTGAGTCTCTGTTTAATTGATAATATTCCCACCTTTACTGCAAAAATGTAAATGTATTGTGCTTGGGATGCTAGCCCTGGGAGTATCATGCAATATAGGGTGGATGAACTGTATTTCCTTTTCAAAACCTGAAATTTCCTGACTTAGGAGACACACGTGGCCACAAGAGGTTGGGATGAGAGATTATGAACCCATCCTAGATAAGTATTGGCACCAAGAATAATAACTTATGACATGAAATTTGGAAGGAGAGTCACAGCACCAAACTGACCTTCATTTCATTAAGAGAGTCGGGGGGCTCCGCTAACAGCTGGAACCCAGGAAATCTGGCTTCAGAAGTCATGGGTTGTTGTTTTGTTTTTAAACATTTTTATTGAGTTCAGAGAGAAAGAAAGGGAGAGAGAGATCGAAACATCAGAGATGAGAGAGAACCATTGATCATCTGCTTCCTGCATGCCCCACACTGGGGATCGAGCCACAACCCAGGCATATGCCCCAACCCAGAATCAAACCATGACTTTCTGGTTCTTAGGTTGATGCTCAACCACTGAGCCACACTGGCCAGGACAGAAGTCATGGTTTTAAACCACAAGGACTTTCCTCACTGAAGCTTATCCTGAAAGCCTCCACTGTCACAGCAGAGCGAGACTGCATCTCTGAGCGGAAAACATAAGGCTTTTGTGAAAGCTCATATCCTTCTTGGTAAAATCCCAGACTCCAGGAAACTGGCAGCCTCTCATACTCCCAAAGCATGAAATTGGAGGATCCTTTTAAAGAGAAACGTGAAGAGCCTCAAAGGACAAAAGTATGGGAAGTGACCTCAGGTGATCCTGTAAAATTCACCTGCCCAATGCTGGCCTTGCACGCTGAACTTCCAAGCAGATAGTTAGTGCCTCTTGTATAAATAGGAGAAGATTAGGGGTAATCAGACATTTAAGGAAACTATCAAACATGAACCAAATCAAAGTAAACAACCAGTAAAAAGCAATCTAGACAAGGTGGAGGAAACACAAAGAGTAGAGAAAATTTCAAATAACATATTAATACTTTCAGAAATTAAGAGAGAGAATTATATCCATGAAAACAAAACACAGGATCCTTTAAAAAGGGGAGAGGGGATTGCAAAAGAGGATAATGTAGAATATCTGGATATTTAAAATGTGATAGCTGAAATTTAAAAGTTCAATAAAACATTGGAAGATAAAGTTAGTGAAATTCCTTAGAAAGTAGTTCAAGAAAATAAATAAGGATAATAAACATTAAAGAATTTATCCAGGAGGTTCAGAGGCTTATTTCAGAACTAGAGGCTTGGCCTGTGCTCTCTCACAGTCCAGGGCCCCTCGGCAGACGTAGGAGAGCTGGTTTAGGCTCAATCCCCACAGGCCAGGCCAAGGGGCCCCACTGGTGCACAAATCTGTGCACTGAATCTCTAATATGCATGTAAGATCTTTGATTGCTCTCTTCCCACCCTCCCTTCCTCCAGCAGCAACCTAACCCGTGACCAATTCTGCAAGGAATTGGGCTCCTCCTCTACGGTCGGAGCATCTGCACCCTGGTGGTCATTGCACGTCATAGCTACTGGGTAAACAGGTGATCGGACAGTCGCTTAGGCTTTTATATATATACTAGAGGCCCGGTGTACCAAAATTTGTGCACTTCGGGGTGGGGGGTTTCCTCAGCCCAGACTATGCCCTCTCGCAGTCTGGGATCCCTCATGGGATGTCCACCTGCTGGCTTAGGCCCACTCCCCAGGCAATCGAGCTTAAGCTGGCAGTCAGACATCCCTCTGGCAGCCCAGGAGCCCTCAGGGGCTGTCCACTTGCCAGTGGGGAGCAGGCCTAAGCTGCAGTTGGACATCCTTAGCCCTGCTGAGGAGGCAGGAGAGGCTCCCACCACCACCACCACTGTACTGGCAGCTATCAACCTGGCTTGTGGTTGAGCAGAGCTTCCCCTGTGGGAGCACACTGACCACCAGGGGCATCTCCTGCATTGAGCATCTGCCCCCTGGTGGTCAATGTGTGTCATAGTGACCAGTCATTCCCAGTCGTTCTGCTGTTAGGGTCAATTTGTATATTACCTTTTATTATATAGGATAGAGGCCTAGTGCATGGGTGGGGACTGGCTGGTTTACTCTGAAGGGTGTCCCGGATCAGGGTGGGGGTCCCGCTGGGGTGCCTGGCTAGCCTGAGTGAGGGGCTGAGGGCTGTTTTTAGGCTGGCCACAGCCCTTTCAGGGAGGAGGCTCCTGCTAGGTTGCCTGGCCAGCCTGGGTGAGTGGCTGATGACTGTTTGCAGGCTGGCCACAGCCCCTTCAGGGGGGAAGGTCCTGCTGGGGTGCCTGGCCAGCTTAGGTGAGTGGCTAATGGCTGTTTGCAGCTGGCCACAGCCCCTTCAGGGTGGGGGTCTCCGCTTGGGTGCCTGGCCATCCTGGGTGAGGTGCTGATGGCTATTTGCAGGCTGGCCACAGCCCCCAGCTCCCCAAGCTCCCCATGAGGCTGGCTGGAAGCAGGTATCAGGGGTTTATTTAGCTTCTATAATTGAAACTTTGTTGCCTTGAGTGGTGACGACAGCCGGCCTAGGCAGGTGGGAAACTTGGCTTCCTCCATTGCCAGGGCAACAAGCCTCCTGCTTGCTTCAGCTCCATGGCTGCTGGCCACCATTGTGGTTGGGTTAACTTGCATATAGTCACTCTGATTGGTTGGTGGGCATGGCTTGGGATATAGCAGAGTGATACAATTATCATCTTACTCTTTTTTTAAAAAAATATATATATATATTATTGATTTTTTACAGAGAAGAAGGGAAAGGAATAGTTAGAAACATCGAAGAGAGAGAAACGTCAATCAGCTGCCTCTTGCACACCCCCCACTGGGGATGTGCCTGCAACCAAGGTACATGCTCTTGACTGGAATCGAACCTGGGACCCTTGAATCCACAGACCTACGCTCTATCCACTGAGCCAAACTGGTTAGGGCTCATATTTACTCTTTTATTAGATTAGATTAGATTGATGATAGATAGGTGATAGATATAGAGATAGATAGATAGATAGGTAGGTAGATAGATAGATAGATAGATAGATAGATAGATAGATAGATAGATAGACAGGCTTCAAGAAAAGAGAGACAGAGGAAATGGTGACAAAGAAATTGGCAGTTTATAAAATTGTCTCAAAGCTGAAGAAGGTGAGTCTCAGACATGAAAAATCTTCAGTGCCTGGCCTTTTTTTTTTTTTTTAATCCATTTTATTGAATTTCAGAATACTAGGAGTAAAAAGGAAATATAAGAACTTCAGAACAGGAAAGAAAAAACAGTATCACACAAAGTAAATACTATGCTATGGGATTTCTCTACAGCAATCCCAAATTCTAGAAGACAATGACCAGTGCCTTCATATTTGTGAGAAATAATGTATTTCAGCTTAGCATTCCATACTCAAACTATCTAGTGAGTGTAGCATTAAGTCACTTCCAGGCATGCAAGGACCCTGAAACATTTATTTCTCTTAAACTTTTCTTTAAGAAGCCACTCAGGAATGTGCTTCAGTGAACAGGGCAGTTCACCAAGAAAGAGAAAGAATGTGGTTCAGACACTTGACATCCATGGACCATAAGCAGGTCTAGAAACAGTTCCAGGTTTGAAAAGCACCACTGGAAATGGCAAGCTATAAAGGAAATCACCATGGGGATAAAACAGAACTGATAAAGTGATTGTCACTGTGTTTGAGCATTCAAAATTAACTGATAATTGAAAGATTTCTAAACATTTGGGGACAGAAAAAGGGGAGTAATAATAGGTATATGGAAAAATGTGAACTCATGGATATACCTTAAAAAATAAGTGTGAAAGAAATGAAAGGTAACAATGACTCAGCAGTAAGTAATATCATATTACTAAATATACTGATGACTGATTTAATGAAGGATTAGATTTGTCTGAGAAATCTACAATCCCAAAAACTGTAAGAAAGGCCAATAGCTAATACATGGAAATAAAAATTTTTAAAGGAATGTAATATTTTTGAGAAATAGGAAGAAAATACTAAAAAATTCCAAGAGTTGAAAATGGTTGCTTCTGAGACTACACAAATTAAAATTTGCTTTATTTTCCTACCCTACAAAGTAATCACTATCTATATATTCAAAAAGTTGATAGATAAAAATATAATTTACCCTCTTGCAATCATTCTGTTGATACATGTATTATTCTGTTGACATTTGACTTTTCATTTACTGTATTATTATTCAACTAACCATGTATCCTGAACATCTCAATTTATAGACCTCTTTACCTTTTTAAATCATTGTATAGGTTTCATTCTCTGATGTATTATATTGTTGCCATTTTTTGTCAATTCTCTTTTTAGGGACATTAGAGTGTTTCTGATATTTTGCTCTTAGTAACAACACTTAGATAAATATCCTTAGTACATTGTTTGTACCTATATGTGTTGTATTGCCTTGGATGCATTGCTACAAATAATACCATGATACCGCCTATTTAAAATTTACATATTGATAAAGACTTCCCCCATTACTTTCCAAAATGGTGGACAAATAGATTCATCCAAAACATATTCTCTACACAGAATGATAATATTGATTCTTTTATGCAGTTTTTTTTTTCTCTTTCTGTGATTTTGTTGCATGAGAAAAAAACTTTCTGGAAAAAAACATTAACGTTGTTAAAATAAAGGTTTTGTTTACATTGTTCCTGAATCTCATAGGAATCTGTCATAACAGTTCTTTGTATAAATTTTTTAAAATGTTTGCTTTTCTTTTTGTTTTATTAATTCTAGTTCTAGAATTATTTTTGAAGAGTTTTAATGAGGATAAATGTTAAATTGTATTTAATATTTTGACTTATATCAAGTTGTCTCCATTAAACACATACTCTACAGAAAATAGATAAATTATTTGATGTTTAAGTACATGGCAGAATGTGGTTGGTTTTTTTAATTATTATTTTAGAGAACGTATCTGGAGAATTGTGTTTTTTATAAATACCTGAATTTTTAAAACCAGAATGTGAATGATGAGTTTACTGTTCTTGAAGAGGATTCCCTAAAGATTTATAACTTTTATTCATTCAGTGGAATGCACAAGACTATTTAACCACACCAGAGAATTATCTTTTATTTATTTTTTAACATTCTCTTGAATAACATGCATAGAAAAGCACTCGTCATATAGTCATTGAGCTATAGTTGAAAGTCTGAAGAATCCTTATGAGACTTTTTTAAAATGCACTTTTTTTTTCCTTTTCAGGGGCACGGCGATTGCCGGTATTGTGTTTGGAATCGTGTTTATCATGGGGGTCATTGCTGGAATCGCCATATGTATCTGTATGTGCATGAAAAACAACCGCGGGACCCGGGTGGGTGTCCTCAGCCCCGCCCGCATCAATGCCATCACATCCTATCCTGGTAAGCAAAATTGCTCACTTCTTCTCAGGAAAGAGTCATGCTCTACTCCAGCGGTTCTCAATCTGTGGGACACGACCCCTTGGGCGGTCAAGTGACCTTTCACAGGGGTTGCCTCAGACCGTCCTGCATATCAGATTTTTACATTATGATTCATAACAATAGCAAAATTACAGTTATGAAGTAGCAACAAAAATAATTTTATGGTTTGGGGTCACAACATGAGGAACTGTTTTAAAGGGCCGGAAGGTTAGAACCACTGCCCTACACCTTGGAGAGAGAAAACATTAAACTCACTGGAATAATCTCCGAGTAGGTAATATATTTCTAAATTAATGTAGATTGAAAATATAGCTTTCATTGGCGATTACTTATAGCCAAATAATAAAACCCACCTGATATTTGAAGGTATTCGTATTTTCCATGGCTGTCTCATTGACAACAGTGAGCAATCTTCCAGTGTATCTACCTGCCACTGGGGATCGAACCTACATGTGCCCTGACTGGGAATTGAACCTTGACTTCCTGGTTTATAGCTTGATGCTCAACCACTGAGACACAGCTGGGCTAAAATTAATTTGTAAAACATGTAAAAATGTTATTTATAAAATTAGGATAGAAGACACAAAATATTTTCATGTGAAGCCTTGTGTTTTTTTTTTTGCGTTTGAACTTTCTATTTCATACATGCAAACATGTTTTTTACACGTTATAGTGGCATCGTTAATACTGGAAGATCACAGAGGCGTGTTGCATTTTTAGTAAATGCATGGTTCTGGGAACCGATTAATGCAAGAAACATAATAAACCTTATGGTAGAAGCATTTTTACTGCAAAAAGACAAGGTCTTTGAGATATAATGTGCTTGATTACTTCTCACTTCCTTCTCAAAGACACTAATTAAGCTTTTACTGTTGTGGAGGCTACCCACAGGAGAGATGAGCCGGATTTTATCTGGCTGTGGCCTCCAAATGTTGGGAGGCACATTCGCGAGAATACGACCACCGACTCCAATGAGGTCTTAAGCAGCAAGCAAGAATTTATTGAGCTTGGCCAGCTGGCTGCAGCACCAGCCCCCACCGAAGTGAGGACTGACACTGCAGCAGCGACCAGATGCAGAAGCAAGCTTTTATTCACAAAAACTGTAAAAAGATGAAGCACAAAGTTTGTTGCTCTCTTTCTCACAGACTCATACGTTTTGGCTAGAGCATGACTACTTCTTTATCTCTAGCAGTAGCAGTAAGTCCTACTGAGCTGCAAGCGAGTTGGGGCAAGTTGACCTTTACATTACTTAAAGGATAGGGAAGCAACTCAGAGTAGAATTGAATGCTTTTCAAAATCTTCCATGTGTGGAAATATAAAATGTTTTTACCCACAGTAATGAATTAACCCTGTGATAATAGAGATAGTCTGGAGGCCACAAAAGTGAGTAGAAAATAATTTCGCCGAGATTCTGTTAGCCCTTGGTGCAAGTGCTCAGTGGAGAACCTGACAGTGAACATAATTACTCTGCACTGGGAAGGAATACCAAGAAAAGGTAATCTGCCATCCCTGACCCTTTGGACAGTGACCTTCTGAAATAATTGTGTGTGTTTTTTATTCCTGTCATGTTGAGTAGAATGAATAATGTCTATTTAATTACAATTGCTTTTAAAACCATCTGTGTGGAAATGAGAGTTACTTAGTCCCATCTTACATTTCCTCTGCTTGCCAGAAATTCAGTGTAAACAAAGAAAAGGGATCATATTAACCCCTTTTTAAGAAGTCGGCTTGGATTACACACAACTGAAAGAAAATAATACAGAGCGACCCTAACAAGAGATGAAAATCGAATGCCAATGAAAGGAAAACAAGGCATTTTAATGCTATCAAGAGAGTTGAGATTTGAAGTGCATTACTGAGTCCCTGATGGTTGATTGATAGCAGATAGAAATCTAGATGATAGATAGATAGATAGATAGATAGATAGATAGATAGATAGATATAAACAGTGGAGAAGGTGGGGGGGGAGGCTCTTGCTAACAGAAAAAATGCCAAAGGATACATGTAGAAAGAAGTTGTGGAGTTGGAAAATTCATGAGTTTAAAATCATCGTAAGAAAGGTTTAGGACAAGAATCATTAACTTATGGTAAAGATTGCTGAGGATCAGGATATGTGCATGTTCTTCAAGTATCTGTTTCCAGATCCTTGTTAATGATAAAAGTGAAGAAACCCAACAGCATCTTGACTGGGAAATAAAAACTAATATCACCAAAGAAAGACAAGTGGACATCTTATATCTTTGAGCGCTGCTCTGAGGGCAACACAGCTTCATCTGTGTAGTATTCTGGCTGGAAGTTCACAGCCTGAATCTTAGCATGAAAACTTAACCTGACAAACCCAAACTGAGGAACATTCTATAAAATAACTAGCTTTCAGTATTTAAAATCTCTTGGAAATATTTCATTAAGAAATTAACACTCATTTGCATCATTGAATTAATATTTGAGGGCAACTTTATAGGGATATGTACAGGACATGGAAGACTTTCAACTTCTCATCTGAGGAGGAGTTGAGGATAAGGTGTCTTCTAATTGTGCCTATTTTTAAAATGAAATAAGAAGCAAGTATTACACTAAAATTAGGTTAAGGAAGTGTTTATAGTTAAGGGAAAGAAAAATGCATGAAATGGTAATCTCAGAGAATGGAGGGGTACTGAAATACTTAATTTTCAGGCACTGCCAACAGCCTGCACATTTAAGAACCAATCAGCACAATTGTGCATTTTTATCCTCCTATTCTAAGCTCCTAGATACAGAGCTGGGTAGCCAAACTGTTGGATTTAATTAGGATTGGAGTTTGTTTCCTCAAGCAATGGGGAAAGAAAGAGAAAAGAAAGTTGATGATAGATGCACAGAAATGATTTCTGTGATAGACCATAAATCTAAGCTGCATAAAGATATGAAGACAGAAAAGAAGTGACATCAGTTTAAATTATCACTTTTTCAGTGTCGTCAGTAAATTGAAAATTCAGGTGAAGTTAAGTTGTTTTGGAGTGTGTCTTCTAGAAAGATAAAGAGTTGTTTTCAGATTTACAAAATGGTAGTATTATTGGTTACAAAGTGAGAAAACGATTTTTGAATGCAAAAATGTCCAAGGGACTGAGAAGCAGGGTTACTTGTATTAAAGAATGACGAAAGCAGATAATTTAGGTGATAATAAACCAATACAATGACAGCCTTCAGAATGAAAGCTACAAAATGAGCAGAAGGGAGGAAGCTTTTACCAGGTAAAAAATAAAAACAAGGAAGACAAAAATAGTAAGTGACAGCCAATTCGGTGATTCCTGGAATTTTATTCTAAATAACCAATTCAAAATAATAAGTCTATGTGTAGAAAGACATTTATCATTCCATTATTTATAATAATAAATTGTTGATCTCAAAACAAGAGAATGATCGATTGAATAATATGCAGCTATTAACAATAATGTTTATGAAGAATATATAGCACAATGAAAAGCACTATGTTCTAACACAAAGTATAAAAAAAGCATATAACATTTTATATGACCACAAGGATATAAAAAAACACTAATGACTAGAAGAGAATATATAAAGATGATCTTTGTTAAATTGTGGTGACAAAATTATAGATGATTTTTCTGTTTGCAGTTTTTCTAAAATAATGTTGCCTAGTTTTTATAACACTATGCATCTTTCTTTTACATTTGCTTTAGAAATGTTGGCCTGAGTGGGTGAAAAACATTAAATTTCTTCTACGAATTCATAGCATCCTTACATTTTCTAATATTGTAGACAACTATAATGACCTTAAGGATAAATGGCATGCTTGCTCTATTTAAATCAGAAAAGTGGAATATTTGTTATAAAAGAATTTCTAAGGCACCCACCATATCTCTGTCCCCATCCATATATCTTTCAGAGACAACTTAACCTTTAAGGAAGAACAAATCCTTTTAAAGTTAATCCGGAATTCTAAAAATTGATACCGTGGAAAGTTGCTTCCCAGTGAAACCTTATTATCTGCAAGAAAGAAAGATAGCACAGCCCACAGTTATACAAGTATTATTTCAAAAATGTCTTCCAGGAGCTGGTACCATAAACAAGGTACCACGTCTGTTTCATGATGGATAGTCCAAATATCGCGCTTCAGCATTATATTATCACTTCATCGAAATTCAAAGGCGAAGATGAATGCGAGAACACGGTTTCATATGTTAGATTTTCTTGTTCATGCAGCTGTGTAAACCGTGGGGAATCTCACTGAAATGTCCTCCGGCAGTTTTTATGCAGATGGCAAAACATAAACGCTTTGTCACCGAGGCATAGCCGCATCGGGCGGCTTCATGACAGAGTGATGCAGCCAATCTGTAGAGTCATCCAGTATGCGCTCCTCACGTGGGTGGCAGGGAAAAGCCTCGATATTAAAACAACTTAAAACCACATGCTGAAAAGAAGCAGTTCAATGGGTATCTAGCTGTAGCTTCCTATTTTACATGGAGGCTGCATTTCTTGGCTTGGAGGAAGTTCATTACAAATCTCTCTGTCTCAGTCCTCCTGGACAGAATGAAGCAAAGGAGGGGGCGTAATGCAGAGGGAATGTGTGTTTAGACTCCACAGGACGTATTTCATTTGATTGTACAAAGCAAGGCTTGAGACAAGCCAGCCTCCAAAAGTCTAGAGCAGCCACGGGGAAGCTGTAGATCGCATCGCTGCTTTCTCTACTGAGCACTGTCCTTGTTGGAAGCCCTCAACCGGCTCAGACCACCAGAGACTCGCAGAGCCTTTGCTGACCAGAGAAATCCTTAGAGGACATCCCAGCCAGTACTATGTCTCTATCTTCCTCTTTTCTTAAGTGACTCAGTCCCACTTCCTCATATCCCTGAGGATGGGCAGATCTGTAAATGGTTCAAGTCATCCAACTCCTGGTAAAGTCAGCCAACTAAAAGGGATGGAAAGAAACAGTTTGTGCTTAGCAATAAGGTGAAGCCCAGTGTGTACCCATGCATATCTGTCAGAACACTGTCACAGTCGTATTGGTACAAGCACATTTTACTAGTGGAAGACACCTTAGCAACAAGGTGGTTGAAATGGGGCTTGTTCTCTCCTCCCATCTAATGTTAAGAACCTGGCCTTTGGTTTTGGTTTTGCATTATTATGGCATGAGGCTACGTTCACAGTAAACAATTCAGCATGTCAATGCCAAGTAGAATCATGATCTGGTTTATGATTCAAGTACTGGCAAGTCATCAGAGGGCCCGGTGAGGGTTTGCTCAGTTGTTGAAGAATGGCTGGATTCTTAAAGATAGGATGTACTCAAGGGGTACCCCTCTTCCAACCCTAGAGATGGGGTTGAGATCACCACAAAACAGACATCCCTACACAGCCATAATAAAGTGTATAAATGTGATTTAAAAACACACTGACATATATTTCAATAAAAAAATTAAGAAAAATGTTCAAATAAAATTTAGAAAACTAAATTCTTCATTTTTATTTGCAAACCTGCTTATCCTCTTTTTTTTTCTTTTCTTTCTTTCTTGTTCTTGTAATGGCTCCATGACCTTCCAAGTGTGGGAGCCCAGTACTGGGTGTCCAATACTTCAGCGCCTTTTTTTTACTCTCCACACCTTTCTCCACCTACCCAGTCATCACCTCAGTACTCAGAGCTGCCTAAGGGCTCTGATGATCCACGCCCAACCCCCCACGCCCCCACCTCCTACCACATACACCGCCATGAGTCCTTTATAATTCCTCACATAGCTCTTACATCAACTCACTTGTTCTTTGATCCACCTCAATTCATACTGCAGACACTTTCATCAGAATATTCAAAACAAATTTGAAAGTTGTACATTGTTCACCCCTTATTTGCTTTTCAAAGTCCACCATGATGATAATACTATCAGATTCCTCGGCATCTTTCCCATTTCTCCCCTCCATGTACTTTACGCTTTGTACAAAAATGCTTTCCTGTTTCTGTGCTTTTGCTCAAACTTGAATTATCTTCTAGCCTCTTCTCTGTCTGTCCTTTCACATCATATTTCCAAGAAACTTAGCCTAAGCCGCCAACCCTAAATACTTTGACCAATGGCCCTCGGCCCTCAGCCTGATAAAACTCAGATTTTTACAGGCAAAAATTATGCCCCCTCTCAAAGCACCCAGCCCAGTGGCATAAACATGGTGGATTCTCAACTATTTACTACCTGCCTGATGCCTTTTTCCTCTTCTTTTTCAGTGGCACCACCTCCCTATAGTTACAACCACGAGATGGAATACTGTGCAGAACTGCCTCCTCCCTACTCTCCAACCCCACAGTCTTCAGCACAGCGTTCTCCGCCCCCTCCTTATCCTGGACACTCAAGGAAATAATCTGTCTCCCAGAAGAGAATATGTGCCAGCCACACATCTTGCCCTGAATAAAATGCCTACACTCAGAAACAGGCAGGAAAGGACTACTGTGAGGAATAGTCCTTTGGGTCAAACAATGTGTCAAGTGCAATGTCCAGGCTAAGAGATACAGGGTTTTTAACCCTTCTGAGAGCTGACCCCATCTGGAGTATTACATTTGGTTTGATGGAACCACATTTGAAGAGATCTACTGATCAACATAAGCACATTTGGAGGAGAATAATGAGATACACAAAATAGATGAAAATCATGTTGCTTATGGAAATTGCAACACTGATCCAAAGAGAAGATTTATGTAAGACAGGACTACATAAAGAAACCACTGGATTCCATATGCCACATAGCAATAAGAGTCAGACCTAGAATTATTCATTCTTCCGTTCATCAGTAAATGCTCATCAAGTGCCTGAGAACCTACGCTGTGCCTTATCCTGTTGGAAGCACTGGATGGCAGTTACAGGAACTTGGTTCCAGGGCTTTTGTGAAGTGCCCTGTTGCCAAGGCTTCAAACAGAACCTGGCTGATGATCTGTGAGAGACTTGTTCTGGAAGGATTAGGTCAAAGGTGCACCTCCAAGTTCTGCTCATGTTATATGCAGGTGTAGGATAGATTTGTTTGCCTCCAAAAACAAAAACTAATGGAATAGTTGGATCTTACCTATTTGATTTGAGAGTTAAAACAGGATCAAAGGGATTCAAAGTTGCTTGAAGCCAAGAACGCTTCAGTGCTGATTACTGCCACCTAAAAATCATCTAGCTCTACTTAGTGTATTATGACAAAGGTTATTTCAGTGGTGCGGGAAAAATGTACCAAGTTCCATAACCAACAAATTCTTCACTTCAGATTAAAAGATCACAAGACAGATATTTCCCTTTTGTGTCAAGAAGAAAAAATCTCAGAACGTGACCATGAAGGTATACAGGTTTGCAAAAAACAAGAGGAAGAAACGAAGATTGGGTTCTGTGCTGTGGATTTCCATTCATCTATAGCTTAGACAAATTTCTATTTCTCTTTTGTGATATTTTGATAATCTATTCCCTTGAAAAAGTTACATAGTTAATGGAAAAGGTAGGATTTTAATATCAAATTGTTACCTTTTGCCAAAATCCAAATGTTATCAAGTGCCTATCTTTAGGTGTAAACATTGTTATTAAATAACTCTAATGTGCCATATTTTTCTGCAAGTGGCCTTAACGTTTATGTTGTTACATTGAACTTTTCATGTATTTAATAGTTACACTAAGAAAATATTGGGACTAGATTATTAAATTTTTGTATCACTTTGCAATTAAATCTAAAATGTTTAATACAGCATCACTGTCATGTTTCAGTGAAACCCTAAAACAGTGTTAAGAATTTGCTGAATAAAACAAAGGAATGCTTTAAGGTATAAATTATAGTTCCAATCCTCATAGTTAGGAAATTTAGGAGCTAATATACATAGCATATGTTACTTACAAATACATCTATCGGACTGAAATACAGTTTAACTGCCAGTGAGATTTAAAAACTAGGGAGTTTTCAATGACTTGCTTGGTTTTAGGCACTGACAATCGTCTTACTCAGGAAGACACAGTGCACTCAGGAGTTCCAGCCTATTCCAGTGACGAGATTTAGCACACTTTGCACAGTACATCCGCTTTCATTCATCTCTCTTCTTTGTAAGTGCGACCAGACCAAATCCCACTGAGGCTATGCAGCTCCAAGCGCCAGGGTCTCTGTGACTGAACTGCAGAATGGTGGTGGCAAAGGCGCCATATATTTCTTACGAAAAACGAAGAGGAAAAAACCAGTGGCAATTGAATTCTCATCATCTTCGCCATCAATAAACATTTATTACGTGCCTCCTATCATCTGCAGTGATTACCCACACAGGAGCCATTTCTGCCCACACCATCTCTCTTCTTTGAGTCGTTTTATGGCCTCCCGTAAAATATATCACAAACCCATAGACCTACCAGAGATGACTATTTTTATTATTTGTATTTAGTGTCACAGTAGCATAAATGTGCACATTATCAGGATAGACTTTTGGAGTTCACTGATTATTTTCATAGATGGAACATCTTGGGGGGAAAATAGTATTTGTTGTGAAAGCTTTGAATTATGTTTATTTAAAAACTACTGTATTTGCTGAGGCCAAAATGTTTACAATAAGCAATAAAATGAAACAACCCATTATAACAAGGGTTATATTTTAATTGTGTCTATTTTGTTTCACCCTCCCCTCCTGCTGATCTAGCCTTGTTCTTCTGTACAGAAAATGCAAGACTGGAGCCAGAAAGACTTCATTTTCAATGCTGTCTCCTGCCTGTATGATCTAATACAGGCCACTTCATCTCTTGTAAAATGCAGCTTTCTGCTCTGGAAAGTGTAAATCATACAATGGGCTTTATCAGGCTTTGCGCAAATGGGATGGATACAGACAACATTCTGGCACATAGAAAATGTTCTATTAATGTTTGCCAAAAATACATTAACAAAAGAACGGACAGCCTCTCGGACTGTGCTATCCCACACATTAGCCACCATCTACATATGGTTATTTAAATGTAAATGAATTCAAATTGAACTAAATGGCAAATTCATTTCCTCCGTCTCACCGGCCACATTTCAAATGCTATCCAGGCCTCATGGCTACCTTATTGGGCGGTACTGCTCTAGAAAAGTCCTTTATGTGAAACGCAGTGAGGTAGCAGGAAGGAGCCGGAGAAGAGACCTTTACAGTCATCTATCCCAGGAGCTGGCTTTGTCGGCTAATGGCAAAGTTCGTCACCAGGATGTGTGAAGAGGCCCTTGCTCTGGAAGTAAGGCTGTGACCTGCAGGAGAGCTCATGAGCAATGAGAAGCCCACTCGGGGCCAGGACTGAGGAAGCTATTATAAGAGTTGATGGGCTGAATCTAGATGACAGACCCTGGACCCGGTCCAGGAGCTGGTGAGACAGGACCACAGCCTATTCTCAGGCTGTAATTAATGCTGCAGCTGCCCTGCTCAGTCCTAGAAACCCTGAGAGGAGCATTGAGGGCCACCTCCATCTTCCTCAGGTGTGGCACTCCGGTGTACTCTTCTATTAATTCATAGCCTTGTTGCCATCGCCAGATGACAGCTGCACTTTCCACTCACTGCCTCTATTCCCAACTTCTCCTTGCAGCTAAACCCATTGCCAATGTGAGGCTGTTGCCAATGTAGGATCTGGCACACATCACACTGTGATGAGCCCATCAACCAGTGGGGCTCTGGGTGCTATTGCTTTATTTTTAACTTAATTAAAACAACACCAGAATGTCAGTCACATGATCATCTTACTAATCACCAGAGAGTCTGCTAAGTAAGGTGAGCAGATTTTAACATTGGTAAAGCAGAACACCATTGACCGGGGGGGGGAGGGGGGGGGAGGCTTCTTTTTTATTATTTTTACTTAAAATATTACAAAGAGTAGTACATATGTCTCTTTCCAAAAAAATCAGGACTTCTTTAAAACGCCACGGGACGCTGGACAAATTGTTAAAAATCGGGACTGTCCCGCCAAAAGCGGGTCGTCTGGTCACCTTATGCTAAGGGCTTCCAGACCCTCAGTCAGAACCTGGTGGAGATGTGCAATTTTAGTTTTCAAACTATAGGCCCAAGCTGCAAGGAGTAGAGCCGAACTTGCATACATTCAATGCTCTTCTGGTCCAACTACACTTGGCGACATGGTTCAGTGCAAACTGTGTTGGGACCTCCAGAAGGAAAAAGTGACATAACTAGCTTTAAAAAGATCTTATGGGTGAACCCAGCCCTTACCTCTTATGAGTCAATAATGCAGAGGAGAAAAAAACAAAGGTTTCCAAATAAGAGAGACTTGGGTTTCTCTCTCATCTCTGTCACCTTCTGGCTAAGTGTTCTGAGCCAAATAAGTGAGTTTTCATAATCTCAGTCTATCCAAAAAATGTGAAAAACACCACCCTTGCCAGGTTGTTGCAATGATTGTAAACAGTATATGCAGAACATCTGTCATAAAGATTCTATCTGATTGGTGGCTCAGACAGACACAAATGTATATGCTATTCTCTTTCCAAGCTTTGTGCCCCATTGCCAAGCCTCACCACTTCTATAAGCAAGTGTAATAGTGATCCATTGCTGTATAACAAATTAAAACTTGTGGCTATAGACACTGACATTTATTATCTTAGTTTCAATAGAAAATGAAATCTAGGCGTGGCTTAGCAGGGTCCCCTGGCTCAGGGAGTCTCACAGGCTGCAGTTGCCTTAATGTGCAACGGAGGAAGGCTCTACCTTCAAGCTCAATTCCTCGTCAGATAGGCCTCTCCACAGGGCAACTCTAGATATGTCAGTTTGCTTCCCCAGAGCAAGCAAGCAAACAGAGCATAGCATGAGGGAGCATGTCTGTAAAGCATAGTGTTGGCAAGAGGGGAAGCATAGACTTGTAAAACCTAATCCTGAAAATGACATCCCATCACTTTTGCTATGTTCTATTCCTTAGAAATTGGGTCACTAGGTTCAGTTTGCACAAAAGAGGAGGGGACAACACCAGCCCACAAATAGCAGGGGTGAGAGCATTTGGACCCATCTCAGCAATCAGCCTACCATCGCAGGGATATTTCATCTCATTCCTGAGGTCCATTATTTGGAGTTTAGGCAATCTTTTCTCTAACAGGTTGGACCAACTCAACAGCTGAAAGAATCTGAGGGCTGTGCTTGACTGGGATCAGGTTGCTTTTAGAGAGCTGATGGGTAGAATGGAGCCAGCAGCCTTCACAGGGCCATATTAATTGGGTAAGTGCTACATTCCTACGGAAGATATAGAAGATGACACAGAACATTCGTATTTCTCATGAACTTCATTAATGAGCCACACTAAAGCACATCGTGTTTCAGCAAGGAGCAAAGCGTAACCACATACCTTATAAACAAGTCTTAACGTGATCTCAACTCCTTCCAAGATAAGTAATCTTCCAGAAAAGCATTCCACAGCAAGCTTCTAGATGAGTGTTCCGTGGATCACGTTGCTACTAAACCTAACCCTGGACACCTTCGCTGAAAATGGAAAACACACCCCAGGCAATGTTTGGGACTGCAGAAACACGTGCCAGGAATGCTTGCCTTCTCTGGGCACATTAAGCATAATTAGTTTTTAAAACGTTGTTCCAAGTCAGACTCTTCGATTTCTATTTCTGTGCTGGTCCCATCTTCTCACCCAGTCATGAGCAGCATCTGAGTGTGTGCCTCCTGCCATTGCTTGGTGTGAAGAGGAGGAGGGGAATCATTTTCTGAATCACAGTTGGTCGTGGGTGATAAGTGAGTCAGAGCTCTCATATTGTTTCCATGGCCTGGAGGATGGATCATTTAAAAATTTTTTTCAGAGGAAAATTCAGAGAGCCAAATGATCTGATGTTCCCATTTTTGTATCTAATTGTAAGTGTCTTCATCATCGCACATGTTGTGTAGTATCTTCTCCTTGGTCTGGGAACATCTTGGAAGCCATTCAGAAGTTGGATTTCTTCTGCTTTGCCTGTGAAAATGTACATGGAGACCCACCCCGTGCATCTCTCACTCCTTCATCTTCTTGCTGGGGATGGGCCTCTCACTTCTTCTGTCACTTATTTTGTAGCCCTCTTATCCCTTCACAGATTTATTAAATGTCTGTCTCCCCCATGAGACCGTAAGGGCTTTGAGAACAAAAACTGTCTATTGGGCATTGTAATCCCCAGTGGGTAACTATACAATAAGTGGAACAAGACATAAATGATGGATTATATTAAGTCAGCAAATCATATCTGACATTAAAGCATGTTAAAATAACTTTATTAGAGAAAGAGTGAGTAGTATATTCTAAGTAGGGTCTATAATCCAAGGTATGGGTCAGAGAACTGGATGAGAGGGTGATAGTTTCTTAGATTTTAATGGACGACATGTGCCAATGCAGATACAGTTGGATCCAGTCACTGAGCACAGTGTTAGCACATGTCAAGTTCATGAACACACTCACCTTCATAGACTCATTCCATGGGAACAGGACAGCATGCTGGTTGGAGAGAAGCACTTTTATAATCCTTCAGATTAAAATTTGCCTTATTTTTTACACAGAAGGAATACCAACCAAATAACAAAAGAATTGCCTCATAAGTCACATTTCCATAGAGTGGATTCTAACGTGCTTTATATTTCAGAAGAATTCACTGAAGAATTCACTGAAGATGTTTTTATTAAAATAGGATGCCATCGTTTTCACATTGCAATTTCATCAGCTTATGTTGATAAAACACCATTGAATGTTCTGAAGTGAAACAAAAAAGACAAAAACTGCTGGAAATGGGTCATAAAATGGCTACCGACTTTTTTGCTATTATTATTTGACGCATGTAAAGAGTAAAAGTGCATTTATCCAAGTTCTGAAAAGCAATAATACCATTGAAAAAAAGACTGATTCTCAACGGAATCATCCCTAGAAATATGTCACCTTAAATCATAATAATAACTACAATAGTTTTTGGTGGGTGGAGGGAGAGGAGGCCAGAGTTGGTGCAAGGAACTGTTCTAAGCACTTTACATTTAATTACATTTCATCTTCCACTTTCATGATGTAGGAATTACTATTGCCCCATTTTGCAGGTTTAGAAACAGTAAATGTATCACTTCATAATTCTCAAAAAATCTTTCAATGAGAATATACTTTTAAAGAAATATGTCTGTATTCACCTTCTGCTTGGAAGAGCTCCCTGCGGCAACCTTGGAGCAGATCATGAGCTACCTTTGCACGGCTTATGTTCTTGTGGATGATTATACGTGTTTGAACAACCTTAATGACTCACATCCTTCACTTTGTCCTACTGTTGCAATTCATCATTCAGTCTCCATCAGTTCCAGTTTTTATGTGTAGCATAGATGAGACAAGAGTAAAAGGACTCTTTTATCTCTGAAACAACACCTGGTCCCAGCAGACAACTTCACCCAATTATCTCCCAGGTCATGACTTTTACCTGGAATGAAACCACTATACATTTTTGTGTGGATGTTCTATATTTTTTCCTGATCAGAACAAAGAATTGAGTCAATAGTTATGGGAAAGGGGTAAAGAAAAGGCCATCTACAAAATGATGTGAAATTTTAATTAATTTCAAAAGAACAATAGTGAACATTGGTAAACATCAATGTAAATTGCAAAAATTGGTGTCTACTTTGTAAATATCTCAATCCTATGGAATGGGTTGTTGATTTTCTGTGATATGTTTTATTTTTTTTAATATTTTTATTGATTTCAGAGAGGAAGGGAGATGGAAAGATAGAAACATCAATGATGAGAGAGAATCATTGATCAACTGCCTCCTGCACACCCTCTAATGGGGATCGAGCCTGAAACCTGGGCATGTGCCCTTGGTCTGGAATCAAGCCTGAGATCATTCAGTCTATAGGCTGATGCTCTATCCACTGAGCCAAACCGGCTAGGGCTGTTATACTGTTTTTTTCCCCAGAAACTCAAGATCTCTGCAGAATTTTTAAAGAAAAAATACTTATAAGCAATAAAATATTAAACTACATAATAATATGTTAGAATACTTAGGGAAGAATTTTTCAATGAGAAAAGAGTTAAGAGTAGTCTTCCAGATACTTCTGTTTAATCTATGGTAATCGGGGAATAAAATAATTTTTACCCAGCACAAAGCCACATATGCATGAATGTCAACATTAAAATATTTATAAAGTCTGTGGTTCTCCGGGCCACAGCAATGTAATAAATGATGATATTTACCCATCTTGGGCTAATTTGCTACTGTAAGACTTCCAGACTCTTGCAAAGTACAACCTATATATTGGGGAATCCCCAGAAAGTATTTTTAGTGGCTTCTCTGTTACCAGGTTGCTTCTTACAGGGTTTTTTTTTTTTTTCTCAAGATCTCTTACCATTATTGACTAGACACTTGCCAACCACTGCTTTGCAAGAAGGTCACTTGGCATGGCCGTGCTGCTGAGCACCACCACTGAGATGTGTGAATTGGTTTGCTGTGCCCAGCCACCAGGATTGATGTTACTGCAGGACCTTTCGTGTTGCAATGTCACTTACCCTAGTGGCTGAGCAATTGTGGAGATGCTGTGTCTTCCTCTGGCTGTTGCTGAAAGCCATTGGCCCCAGGTGTCACTAGAATTACAACATCCACACCCTGAGGCCTGGCCCACTGAAAGGGAGAGTCGCCAGTATGCCAGAGCTTCCATGTTCTCTCTCCATTCCTCAACAAACAAGAAAATGTTGTATTCGGAGCTAAATGAGGAAATACCTCTTTTCCTTTTACTGAAGACACTGGGCTCATAGCAGCAATGCTTCATGTTCCCAATATCTCGGGGGCTATTTTGTGAAAATAGTGCTTTCAGTTTTGACATAATATCCTCTCCTGTTTCTCATATTTAGACATACTATAAGGAAAGAGCTGTAGGACAAATTTTGGTGATAGACGTTGTACTTTTATTACATAAAAAAGATTACTCTCCTCTGAAGATTGGAACGATTTATGGGAACACAACTCTGGTTCTTTCCTCCTATAGATGAACTTTGCCCAGGAGACTCCATGCAAGTAATCTCATGCAAGTAAAATCTTGGAGGACATGCCCCACCATCCTGTCTTTCAGAAACATCGGGAGTGAATAGTATAAGCTCACCATGGGCAACTGCCTTCTGCACTACACACAAAATACGATGTTTTCTTTTTTTAATATAATTTTATTTACTTAAGAGAGAGGGAAAGAGAGGGAGATAGAAACAGCAATGATGAGACAGAATTATTGATCGGCTGCCTCCTGCATGCCCCACACTAGGGATCAAGCCCACAACCTAGGCATGTGCCCTGACCAGGAATCAAAACATTGTTCACATGTTGATGCCAAACCACTGACCAACACTGGCCGAGCCAAAACACAATGTTTTCAATAACCCGTTTCTTCCAGTAAAGAATAAGTAGCCAAGCCCTGACTGGTTTGGCTCAGTGGATAGAGCGTTGGCCTGTGGACTGAAGGGTCCCAGGTTCGATTCTGGTCAAGAGCATGTACCTTGGTTGTGGGCACATCCCCAGTAGGGGACATGCAGGAGGCAGCTGATCAATTTTTCTCTCTCATCGATGTTTCTAACTCTCTATCTCTCTTCCTTCCTCTCTATAAAAAAATCAATAAAATATATTTAAAAAAAGAATAGCCATAAGGTAGCACTAAACTATTGTTTAGCCAAATTCAAATGAACTAAGAATAATTTTATCAAACTATTTAGATGGACTTATTTCAAGGTTTAGTGTAAATTGATTGTCATTTTGACACTCTGTAGACAAGTTCTTGAAAATATGTCAATAGAAACTAAAATAAGGGCCAAATGTCTCTGTCATATAATAATTTTTGAGCAAATACATGGTAACGTAAGACACATAAAAGTGTGGGATGAACAAAGTGTCAAATAGAAAAAAACAGGTAAAAGGACCCTTTGTACTAAACCTTTCTATTTTGCATACCTTCCCCCTTGCCCTTCTGGATCCAGTCTCAACCTCTTTCCCTCTACCTCTGATTCTCTCTCATCATTGATGTTCCTATCTCTCTTTCCCTCACCCTTCCTTACTGAAATCAGTATATACATATATTAGATAGATAGATAGATAGATAGATAGATAGATAAATAGATAGATAGATAAAAAAGACCACAGTCTTTTCTCAACTTCTTTGGGTTTGATTACATATTTATTTGACAACGTAGACAGGAGACCTGAACTCTAGCTTCTGCTCTACCACTAACCGGCTTCAGGACAATGAAGAATTCTCCAGGCCACTATTTTCTTAAAAATAAAATGAAGGTGTTAGACTAATCTCCTAACATCATTTTGAGTTCTGTGATCCTATGAAGGACCAATAAATTACTGGTGTGATAGCTTTCAAAAATGAATAAGGCAATAAAAAGATCCTCATCCACTCAGAGCTATAAGGCACCGTAGGAATAGTCTTTGGTAACCCCGTCATTTTTAGGTGAGGAAATAGACACTGAAGACCCAAGAGATTTGTTCACAGTAACTGTTGAGGAGCCAACTTGGTGGCAACCAGCAGTCCCTGATGTCCTTGCTCCTATCCACTACATTATGCCACCTCTCTACACAATGGTTGGTTCAGGTTGTTATTGCCATGCTCTTTCCAACCTCAGGGCCTTGGCACATGCTGATCCTGGTCTTTTTCATTGTTCAGGTCTCAGTTTAAATACCAAATCATAAGGTAAGGTTTCCCTGACAACCTGATTTGAGTAAGTCTCCAACAACCCATTATCATTACCCTGCATCACTATTTCCAGAGTTGTTTTCCTAGTACTTATTCCAAAATGTAATTAAATATTATTTGTTCACTTATTTCTGTTCTGTATCTTCTCTATCCTATATAATAAAGAGGTAATATGCAATTTGACTGTCACGCCCTCACATAAGATGGCCACCCCCATGTGGTCCAAGATGGCCACCACAAGATGGCTAGCAGGGAAGGGCAGTTGGGGGGACCAGGCCAGCAGGGGAAGGCAGTTAGGGGTGACCAGGATAACAGGGGAGGGCAGTTATGGGTGACCAGGATAGCAGGGGAGGGCAGTTATGGGTGACCAGGATAGCAGGGGAGGGCAGTTAGGGGTGACCAGGATAGCAGGGGAGGGCAGTTGTGGGGGACCAGGCCAGCAGGAGAGGGCAGTTAGGGGGGACCAGGCCAGCAGGGGAGGGCAGTTAGGGGCAACCAAGCCAGCAGGTGAGGGCAGTTGGGGGCAATCAAGTCAGCAGAGGAGGGCAGTGGGGGGGGGCGATTGGGCCAGCAGGGGAGCAGTTAGGCATCAATCAGGCTGTTGGGGGAGTGGTTAGGGGGTGATCAGGCTGGCAGCCAGAAGCGGTTAGGAGCAATCAGGCAGGCAGGCAGGTGAGCAGTTGGGAGCCAAAAGTCCTAGATTGTGAGAGGGGATGTCCGACTAAACTGCACAAATTTCATGCACTAGACCTCTAGTTAGTCTATAAGTTTCCTAAAACCAGGGCATGTCTGTTTAATCATAACTCTGTACCCACCACCCAGTAAGATACTGGGGCATTCAATAAAGGTATAGATTAAATTCATTATTGAATGTGCTTTATAGAACTACAAACCAAGGTATAGGATGTAGTTGCTTAAATGCTCTAATAAGGGAAAAATTAGATTTAAGCCCAAAGTTCTTAAATGTGAAATGACCATCTCAAAAACTGATCTTTCTCCCCTTCTACTTCATTTCTATACTGCTTTCCCTAACAAAGGATGATTCACAAAGAGGAGTGGTATCAGCACCACCAAAGACAATCACATAAAACAGAGAATCATCCTGCCCCAAAGACCACAGGGGCCAACATTTTTCTTAAGATTTTCCTTTTTCCAGTACCTCAGAGTCAACCCAAAAGATAAAAACCTGCAATTACATGAAGTACATTAGTTTTGAAATGTTTAATGACCCCAACACATGCCATTAGCAATGAATTGCTCAGCTGACTGCGCTGGTCTAAGGAACAAGGGAGTATAAATAAGTGTTCTGGTTAAACAGCAAGAATATCTCAAGTACTGCAGTGTTTTGGTCTCTCTCTATGCAGCTTTGCTTTGACAGCTATGTGTCACCCAAATGAGGGCCCCATGTGCCTGCCTCCCAGGGATTAATGCAAATATCTATTATTCAAGTCAGGATATATTTTTACCTGTCAGCAACCTGCATTCTATTCAGGGTGAAGGTACAGTGTATTATTGGTCAAGAGGCCAACTCATGGTTGCACAAGTTGTTGGAGTATGAATAATTGATATTGGACATAAGTCCTTTTTAGGTCTCCATTTGTTAGGGGAAAAATCACATCAGATAGCACTGTTTTATGTTACCATGTTCGAAGAATATCTTTGGAAATAAAACCATTATTTCTTTACATATCCTGAGCATGTATTTAACTAACTCATAACTATGTCCTATAACTATGACAAAGCATTAAAGTAGTAGAGGCAGCATTTCTACTTATATTAAGGAGAACAAAAAGAAAAAGTATTCAAATGAGTCCATTGATATAATGGCATCTCCAGGCCTAATTTTAAAAATAAAATAAGGCTGGTAGATTTCTCAGAAAAAAGACAATATCCTCTTTCTGGTACATTCCCCAAAAGTAAGTCTGGAACATTTCTGGGTACGCTCTTTAGAATCATTTATTCAACACACATTGATTGCACATCCACTATGTGTCAGGCATGAATCTAGGTGCTGGGGATTCACCAGGGAACAAAAATGCCCTGGAACTTCAAATACAAAGAAAGAAATGTTATAAATTGTGAAAAGGCTCTGGAGAAAATAAGTAAGGTAAAAGGAGAGAGGATGACAGAGTTGTGGAGGGGGAGGGGGGCATGTAAAAGACTTATTAAAAACAGAAAGATCCCCTGGCCTACCCTACCCCCCTCCCAGCATATGCCCTCACCCTGGAGGCTGGGGGAAGGTCAATGGGGGAAAAAAGGAGACATATGTACTGCTATTTGTAATACTTTAAACAATAAAATTAAATTTAAAATAAATAAAAAACATTATACAAACTTTATTTCTTTTATAATGATTAAAATTTTTACACTTAAAAAAAACACACAAAAATACCAGGGGACTCTTGATTCAATGCCATTTAGGCAGAAAACTTAAAGAGGTGATGGAGTGAGGCCTGCAAATATCCAGGGCACGAATGTAGCAGGAAGCGGGAAAAGCAGAAGATAAGGGCCTGAGATGGGCAAACCCTCCACCTATTTGAGGGAGGCCACTGGGGCTAGAACGGAGTGAGCAAAAGGGAGAGTATGTTGCCTGAGTATCAGAACAAATCGGATGAAGCATGTAAGTCATGCTAAAAAAAATTTGGGTTTCATTCTGAATGAAATGAGAAGCCACTGGAATACTAAGTCATACATATGTTTAACTCAAATGGCAAAATTATATAATACATATCTCTTTGCTCTATTATCAAACACTTGTACATTGCTCTCCAGTTTTCATCTATGTGACTGCATTTTTGCTTAGTGGAGTGCTTAGTGGTGGAGTGAGAGTGAGAGCTTAGTGGTGGAGTGAGAGTGAGAGCTCTGAAAAGATATATGGGTTAAGGCAAATATGCAAAAATGTAGCCTGAGACCATTTCAAATTAGGCCATGGTTATCTGTCCCACGGCGGCATGCATTAAGTTATCCACACATTGCTTCATATAGCACATCCCTAATAGATAGTCATAGACTACAAAAGAGCAAGAAAATTTTGGAAATTAGGTCGAACTGTTGTAGATCTTGAGGGCGCTGCAATGTTGGGTTGTTGGGTAGCAGTTTGGAGTGGCTTGCAGAGGGGCAACATGAAATAAAATTAGGAATACTTCCAAGTGGGGAGTTATGGTTCCCTGAAGAGTTTCTTTTCATTCAAAATGATCCCTAATACCTGGAGAATACTAGTGAGCTCTATCCAGACCTTCTTAGCACGCCCCCTAGAGGCACACTCAGAAATAAAATTTCCCAGAACAAGATTAGGTCTCAAAATTTCGTTTTCATTTTAAAAAAGCCAAAGTCTTCTCTCTGAAATGTTACACCATCCAATTTATTGGTCCTTGACCAAAGAATTGGGTTCTATATGTCAATAGGTCATGATGTTTTCTAACTTTCAATGCTATCCTTATAAGATGAGTCAAAGGAAAGAAGATAAACGTAGACATTTTCAAGAAAATTGCTATCTCTCTACTCATTTTTTTTGTCAAATAACAATGCTGCCTCATGACTCAGAACCAAAATATGATAATTTAGTGGTTGAATGACTATATTATAACAAAGTAATGTCATTTTATTTCTGACTTTTTAATCCCATTTGATGTTTCTGAGTGTTATGAAGGAACACTCAAGCTTTTCAATGCATACAGGATGAAATTTAACTGAACACAAAAATGACATTACCAAACCATTCAATTTCTAGGATGTAGCTGATGAAAAATAAAACATTCGAATTTCTCTGAAAGAGGGAAAGGGGTGAGAAAGGAGTCTAAAGTGCTCTAAAATACTCCAAAAGGTTGTATACGGCTGCTTCCAAATATATGTTTTGGAATATCCCAGCTAATGAATATGGTTTAAAGTAACTTTCCTCTTAGATTTTGTGCACAGAAGACACAGTCTTAACTACAGATCCCTGAACAATATTTATTTCTCTAAAAATGGTGGAATGTCTCTAGCTAGTTTGGCTCAATGAATAGAACATCAGCCTTCAGACTAAAGGGTCCTGGGATAGATTCTGGTCAAGGGCACATGCCTGGGTTGTAGACTCAATGCCCAACAAGGGGCATTCAGGAGGCAGCCAATCAAAGATCCTCTCTCATCAATAATGTTTCTCTCTCTCCTCCCTTCCTCTCAGAAATCAATAAAAAATGTAAAATATAAAAATAAAAATGGTGGAATGGTTTATAAAATATGGCCTGAACAAAATCATGAAGTTTTAGTCTGTTATTGTGATAGCTGCCTTCCTATCCGACTCAGTTTATTTTCACCCCCATTAGATGTCAATGATTATGAAAGAGAATCTGGGTTACCTTTCCTCTTCTATAACATAGATTGTCTACGGATCAGGCTTAAAAGGTACAAAAAGTTGGGGTTGGGAGGGAAGGGCATGCAGTGAACACACTGTGGACTTTGGAATCAGTCAGTATGTAAATCCCAGTACCACTGCTTCTAAACTGCAGGATCGTCTTGAAATTACATAATTTCTCTGAGTCTCTGAGCCTTAGTTTCCTCATCTGTAAATTGTTAAGCCATTCAGCGTGGACTATTGCTTTGTCCAATTTCCGAGGACCATTATATGTAAAAATTGAAGTCCCGTGTGTCATTAGCTGTCATTGTACCCAGATCAGAGGAGAGGCTCTGTCCCTGGCTGGCGTCGCTATGACTGAGAGCTATCCCAGGCTTCTGGAAACCATCTCACTTCAAACCCAAGAGCAAGCTGTGTTTCACTTGGGCTCTGGCTTTTAAAACACAGAAAAGGATTCAAAAATAACTCTAGCAGAAGCTCTATAAAGTGAGGCTAAGATTATTCTTTGTCCTGAATGTGATAAAAAATAATGCAATACCTTCAATACCACCACTGCTCTTCATCAGAATTTCTAAGGGAGAAACTTAAATCAAAGTCAGTTTCACTGCAGAGTCGATACTATTCTCATAAGGTAAATTGATAGAGTCTAATTGCTCAATAACTAGACATATAACCTACTCTCTCATCTCACTTTGGACCCCATGACAACCTTCTATTATCGCTTAAACTGATTTTACCTGGGCAGATGTTGAATTTTATAATCATTGCTTAAGAAGACACAATCACAGTCTGACTAAACCAAGATTTCGAAATGTGGGTGGCTTTCTTCATGTGTTGAACACCTATTTTCAAAGAGTAGGATGTGTCTAGTATTGATATGGGGTGCAGGTGCACTTGTGCCCTATTAGGATGGACACTGGGCTGACCCAAATGCATAAATGTGGGTATCTTTTGGCTCCATGATATCACCCTGAGGAAATAACAGGACAAATGTGCAAAGATATATGCACAAGAATCAGCAGCAATGTTCTATATAACATAAAATTAAATCAATAAAAATAAAATCAATATAACTATGCATCAATAAGGCTAAACGTGTAACAATCATCTATGCAATACAATATTCCACAGCTACCACAAATGAACCATGCAAACTATTTTATGTCAAGCAGAAAAAGGATTTACAGTGTGCTTTCTTTTTATCAAAATACTATGTGCATATAAAGTCTAGAAGAATATATACAAAAAGATTAAAAATTGTTATCTCTGGCCTGTTAGATGAAAGAGTACTATTATTTCCTTTTTTAGATTTTATTTTTCACAATGAATAGTTCATTAATTTCTGGAACCAGAAAACAATAGTTATTTCAAGTTTTAACTGTAGATAAATTAATATGACATATTCTTACATGTTTTAAGGAAATGTTTTAATTTTTGAAGTTTTAATTGGTATAATTCTTAACATAAGGCATAAGCAGAAGTGGATTTTTTTTAGATTCAAACAAAGTGATTTCTCTGACATCCAAGGAACCTACAAGAAAATACTCTAATGCCTAATAATTCTGCAAATACAAATGGTTGAGATCTGTGTTAACTACTGAATAAATATGTCTGTCAGTGTCTGTAAATCTGTGAAGTGCTAGCAGTTTGTCAGTGAATGACAAGTCCCACCCGATGAATTCCAAGCACTATCATTGACTCCATTGTGTGCAAGTTGACAAAGCTTTTGTTATCATAGCAGCTGGAGCTATATTTACATTGTAAGTTTGAGTAGCAATTTCTCTCTGGATATTTTTCGATTGACTCTCATAACAAGTCTATCTTAAAACTAAACCCCAACAAGAATATGGTATAACATGACATCATTGGTAAGGGGAGTGCACTCATTTTTGAAGAGGAACAGAGAACAATACAGTATTTTTATAGCAAGATAGCAAAATAAAGTAAGTAATTTGACTTTCTGTTCTAGGACTCCGCTGTGAATTGAGAGGTGTGATGAACCTATTTGCTTCTAAGTTGTAAGAATGGGGTGACAACAAAATCAATATAAATAATAAAATAAATAAAATAATTTAACAATGGATAAGACAGATCTTGGAGTCCCCTTGCTATGAGAGTTTTAATCCTAGAAGGGAGGTGAGAAATGGGTCATGTGGAGGAGACAGGTAGAGTGAGAGAAGTATTTGGAGGACTCAGAACAGTTACTACCCGCAACTTATATAAAAGTATTCTTAGATTTTAACAATGCTATAACCCTAGGAGTCTTTGATTTATTCTGGCATTGAGATTAGCTCTAGAAACCATGCCTAAATCAGGATATGTGTGTGTGTGTGTGTGTGTGTGTGTGTGTGTGTGTGTGTGTGGTTATAAAATGTAAGTATTTTTGCCCACCAGAAGACATTTGGCAACATCTGGAGATATTTGGGGTTGTCAAAGCTGGAGTAGGTAGAGGCCAAACATCCTATAGTCGTCACAATAAAAAATTATCTGGACCCAAATGTCAATAGTACTGAAGTTGAGAGACTACCTTAAGCATATATATAAAAGCTATAATAATTTCTTATAATATTCCTTGACTGAATGAATATTTCAATGGCCAAAATAAAGACTAATTCAGTAAGAAGTAACTCGGAAGCTGCTGATATTCATGGTCCTCATAATGCAAAGTGGATTTCTCTTGCTCTTTGATAAAACATAGGAAATCTCAGATACAATAATCTCTTCAGATTAGTTCCAACATGCCAAAGTCATTGAACAATTATATTCATGTTTCAATTGAAAGGTGCTTACAAAAGTATAAGCACAGATTCCTTAAAAATAAAAGAGTGTGTTCAGAAAACATAACATGTTATTTTCCCAAAGAGCTCATGATAGACTCCACCTGAGCATGTGAGATGAGTCAAATTTGTCATACAGAAATTTTCTACACATGATGCTTTAGGAACTGCTATAAGATTAAATGTTTTTTGTTCCCCCCAAAATTCATATGGAAAACCTAATCCCCCATGTGATAGTATTAGAAGGGGGGGACTCTTGGGAGGGGATTAGATCATGAGTATGGAGACCTCATAAATGGGATCAGTGCCCTTATAAAATAGACTCCTGAGAGCTCCCTAGCCCTTCCACCCAGTGAGCACATAGCGAAAAGACAGCTGTCTGAGAAGCAGGAAACAGACGGCTGGTGTGGCTCAGGTGTGGCTCACTGGTTGGGCATTGGCCTATGAACCAGAAGGTTATAGTTCAATTCCCAGTTAAGGCACATGCCCAGGTTTCAGGCTCAATCCCCACCAGGGGGCATGCAGGAGGCAGCTGATCAATGATTCTCTGTCATCATTGATGTTTCTATCTCTCCCTCTCCCTTTCTCTCTGAAATCAATCAATCGATCAATATATAAAAGAACCAGGAAGCAAGCTCCCAGCAGACACTGAACCTGCCAGTACCTTGAACTTGGATTTCCAGCACCCAGAACTGTGAGAAATAAATTTCTATTGTTTGTTTAAAAATCACACAGTCTGTGGTATTCTGTTATAGCAGTCTAAACAAAGGCAGGAATCTGCAGCATTTACTCCACTTCTTACAAATTATTGTGTGTGGAAAATGGAAGGTGACTCTGATTTGATTTATTTACAATTAGAACAGACATTTGACAAATACTTTCTTTAAGATCTTTGACCAGTGGTTTGTATGTGTGAATGTGTGTTTGTGTGCATGCTTGTGTGCGTATGTCTGTCAACAATCATAGAGATGACTTTGCTCAAAGGGGTTTATAAGTGTGCAGTGTGGCACCACTAGAGAAGCTTCATTCATCCTAGAGAGGAAGGCTACATGCTTCTTGAGAAGAAAATGCTTTCCATTATTGGAATTTAAGCCTTTCTCCCACAAGATACAGCTGATTATTAGAAACTAGTTCTTTTCTCAAGAGATGTTTTCAGGATTGTGAATTAAAAGGAGAAAAATAGTATCTATTTTAGTGCACAAACTCACCAAAAGGTACAAAGATATACTTTGTCTAAGGAGGATATAATCAAAGGGCACAACCAATTCTACCAATTGTCATCCAAGGCCAGGGCCTGTCATGGATGACCCTTTGGGCTTAGGAGAAAGATCTCTGCACAATCTGGTGCCCAGGCTTATGGACAATATCAATAATCCATGTCCAGATACTTCTAAACCTCATGCTTTCTCAAAACAGTGAGTGAAATAGCGACCATTTAAAATTATTTTGGTTCCTGGAATTTTTCAACAATTTCTGGAGTTCTAGAATCCCAAATAAAACATAGGCTTTTAGTGATTTTCATGGCATGGTATATGCAGAAAGACTTCAGAGTCATACATTTTTTGATATATTGGGGATCCAAGTGAAAAAAAAATAAGGTATAAAACAGTAACTTTTGACATGAGCAAAAAATTTAAAAATTCTACTTCTACAAAAGCCTACTAGTTTGCACATCAGTGTGCCTATACTTACTGCCACTGAACTGTACACTTAAAATGATTAAAATGGTCAATTTTATTATGCATATTCTACACACACACACACACACACACTCACACACACACACAACCTACTAGGAAAGCCTAGTCAAAAAAGCTAATCCATGTGAAAAGTCTCAAGATGAGTTATCTCCTAAAATTGTAGAAATTTATTGAAATCTGAGTCCCTGCTAGAATTTCTGTATCAACAACTGTTATCTGCCCCCTCTTTAACTTTGAGGTATCATGCATAGTCAGACCATGTGTTGGACATCTCTTACGCATTTTCTCATGTCCTCTTGCTCAACATTTTACTGCACATGGTCAGTGAGGAACCACCTCAGTACAAGTATGGCTTCGTGGCACCTCTTCTCAGTGTACCACCCATTTACCACATTCTGTCTCAGGCCCACTCTGCTGCTACTGCCTGGTGGAAACCCCTCAACCATTCTGACATGGGCACAATACGAAGTAGAAGGGAGTTATCACCTCACAGGAAATACATTCCACATGGCTCATTAGAGGGTCCCCAGCATATAGAATATATCCATAGATGTATATTTTGTAAATGCCAGCGTAGACTTTCTCTGGGAAGATAGTCAGGGAATCAGTGACACTCTTGTCTCCAGGAAATCAAACTGGTGCCTGAAAGAGATGGGTGAAGATAACCTTCAATGCATATTCTTTTATGCCTTTTGAATGTTGAACCATGTAAATATATTGTCTATTTTAAAATTAAATAAAATTAAAATAGAAACAAATAAAACTATCCTTTGTTAATCTTAGAACATCTTTTTTAGTGTGATTATACTGAAATATTCAGGCCTTTCCAGTCATATAAATGGGGGGGGGGCGATGGAGTATAATACAGATATGCTAGGATTGTCATTAAGAAATTACCCAAAAAAGTTAAGCTTGTCACAGATTATCTATCCATAAAGGATACTTTCTATAGAGGAAAGGCATTAGTAGTTCAGAAAGCAATCATCATATTAACTCAGTTACATTTTAGACAGTACATGTTGGAAATGTTAAAATGAAATCATTGGATAGAAGCTATTTCAGATGACCTCATGTTGATTTTATAAAGAAAGTAGTGAAAAGAGAGAGAGCAAGATATTGAGAACCTATTTGAAGAAATAATGACAGAAAACTTCCCCTACCTGGTGAAAGAAATGGACTTACAAGTCCAGGAAGCACAGAGAACCCCAAGCAAAAGGAATCCAAGGAGGACCACACCAAGACACATCATAATTAAAATGCCAAGGGCAAAAGACAAGGATAAAATTTTAAAAGTAGCAAGAGAAAAGCAATTAGTTACCTACAAGGGAGTACCTCATACGACCATAAGCTGATTTCTCAACAGAAACCATGCAGGCCAGAAGGGAGTGGCAAGAAATATTCAAAGTGATGAATAGCAAGAACCTAATTAAAGGTCAGATAAAGAGCTTCACAGACAAGAAAAAGCTAAAGGAGTTCATTATCATCAAACCAGTATTATATGAAACTAGGGGCCTGGTGCACAAAAATTTGTGCACTCAGGAGGTCCATCAGCCCAACCTGTGCCCTCTCCCAGTTTGGAACCCCTCTGGGGATGTCCACCTGCTCATGTGCCTGGTCAGCCTGGGTGAGGGGCTAATGGCTGTTTGCAGGCTGGCCAAGCCCCCCAGCAGCATCCCTCACCCCATTGGGGTGTGCCAGCATGGGTGAGGGGCTGATGATTGTTTTCAGACTTTTAGGCTGCCCACAGCTCCCGTTGACCCAATGTCCCAGAAAGGCTGGCTGGAAGCAGGTTCCTGGGGTTTGTTTATCTTTTATAATTGATACACTGTTTCTTTAAGCCAGGGCCTAGGCAGTTAATGAAACCTCCTCTCTGCTTCAGCTCTGGCTTCTATAATGAAACAATGTTTCCCTTAGAAGTCAGGCCCAGCCTGCTGTTTGCTTCAGCTTCTGATACTTCTAGGATTGAAACAATGTTGTAAATATGTTATTCCCTGGAACTGAGAGAAGCCCAGGCAGCCCGCAAACAGTTTCACTCCTGCTGCAACGGAAACTGCCTGTTTACTCAGCTCCCTGAGTGCCGGCCTCCATGTTGGCTGGGTTAATTTGCATACAGTCACTCTGATTGGCTGGTGGGTGTGGCTTAGGAGTCCCGAAGGGATAGTCAATTTGCATATTACACTTTTATTATATAGGATGCTGAAAGGTATCCTTTAAGAAGAGGAAGAAGAAAAAGTAAAAATTATGAACAGCAAATATATATCTATCAACAAGGGAATCTAAAAATCAAGTGAATAAAAAATCTGATGAACAGAATAAACTGGTAAATAGAATAGAATCAGGGGCATAGAAAGGGAGGGGAATGAAAATTCTCAGAGGGGAAGGGGTGTTGGTGGTGCGGGAAGAGACTGGACAAAAATTGTACACCTATGGATGAGGACAGTGGGGGGGGGAGTAAGGGGAGAAGATGGGGCAGAAAGTGGGAGGAGGTGAGCTGTGGAAAGAAAAAAAGAGGAATAACTGTAATAATCCAAACAATAAGGATTTTTTTAAAAAAGAAAGTAGTGGAAAGATGTATATCATACAACATACTAAACTTACTGGCAACTGCATTTTAATTTTCTGTGATATGTTATGCAGAAGTTTTGTTCTTTAGGTGAATCCAGATAAATTTTGTGGGATCATTTCAAAGGGATAATTCTTTGATTTTGGTAGACTTCTTAAAATGGCCCCAAGTGTTTCTGCTGTCAGATCCAACTTTGGCTACAAAACAGACTTTCATATCACAAGATATGGAAATTCTGCATACCCTCATTAAGTTCATTATAAACACAGTGGTTTCCTTTGTTGGTGGTCTCTGCTGTGGTTTAAGCAAGCATGAGATGTGAAAATCTGTTTTACAGAAACATTAATCAATTACATTTTAAATAAACAGCTTTTCTAGTGAATTTAAGTTTATTTGTATAATCTAGATTTACGATGAAAACCTCAGGAAATCTCTTTGTTCATAAAACATGGCTATAATATTTTATGTTACTTTAGGCAATTTTCTTGCAGCATATTTTCAAAAGTAGCATTAGCTACAATTTTTCCAGGTTTGCATGGTAAAACTGAGGCTGGAAGATGGGTTTGGCTGACCCAGCTCACACAAGCACCAGTGTCCACAAAAAGGAGGTACGGCTCATTGGCATGTAGCCACACCCTGCGATGTGTTCTCTATGCTGTCTTTTCTTTCTGTGTTTTACTGATTAGATATATATTTTACTCTTGACAAAGTTATCAAATCAGATGTAAGTTGAATCAAATTACGGGAAATGATAAAACTAGGCATTCTTAAGTACAGCAGAAAAGTGGAAGAACAATCACACACTGTGACCACCCTAAAAATACACTGCTGATTTCTGTCCCAAGGGTTTGCCTACAATAATTTATGGGAAATGCTATCACATGTTTGCAGAAAGCACCATTAAAATTGCCTTCTGGCATTTCCCTACATCATATAATCTATTTATTCAGAAGCTCCACTTTGTCTTGCAAAGGTTGATCCAGGAGCTTTTTAATCTGACAAGATATGTTTTATTATGTTTTCCCTCATAATCAATGTTAGAATAGTTAATGTAAGGGCTGCTTCTTTATTAAAAGCAATATATTATAGAGAAAAACTCTCGCTCTGTCTGAGAAAGCAATCTCCCCGTTCCCAGTATGGGCTTATTAACCATCTAAATTTGATCTTCTCATGAAGCTACTTTTTAATTGTTTTTAGAAAGTACATGCAAGGTCTTTTATACCAACAAAGAGGTAACTATTTTAAGTTAAACACTTATTAAGTAGCAAAAGCAATGAACTTTGTATTTAATAGGCTGTATATTTACTGAAGCTTGAAACTCTTGGTTATTACCACTTATATAACATTGAACTTGGTGCTTATGCAAGAGCATGATAGAGGTAACATTAACCAAATTAAAAAAGAGAAAATTCCCCATGAGATATTATCTACTGGTCATCAAGGGACATTTTAGAACTACCTGGAGATTCACAATACTAAGGTAAGTTTCTGCAGTTTAGAATAATATTCCCTGGAATTATGGGAATGAACCATTCAATCTTGAAGCATCAATTGCCCTTCCTGTCACTCAATACTGTTATGAGGAATACATTTTTAGTTCCAGATATGTTGTTTCAAATCCCCATTTTCTTTCTTCGCCATTCCAAAAATTCATAATAATGAGAATTTTTCTCAACAAAATATAGTGGCCTACTCAGTTTCAAAAACAGCCAGGACATTGTTTGAGCAAATGAGTCAGCCAATTCAAGAAAATTGAACCTGTGATGTCATGTTAACAAAACAAAATCATTGATGATGATATTTAATTACTTAACCTGCCATTTGGTGATTTCAGATGTTCAAGCATCAAAATATGAATTTATACTTTCAACTTTTAACCCAGATCAAATTTATGCTCATTTCAACTTTGAAGGAGGCCAGATGAAATACCAAGAAGATTTTTCAAGAGTAATCTTCTAAAGTGAATTTTAAGGAGGAATCTGCCGTTTTTCTGCCACAAACACCTGAAGCACGTTTAAAATATGAACACATCTTATCCACAGATCTGTTCAAAACATTCTTGTATTTGTGATTCTAGTAGCAGACAATCCCCCCAGGAGCTGCTCTGGGCATGTTAGACATGATGAACCTGACAATATATGGAATGAAATATGACAGGCTGACCCTCCAGTTGAAATCGATCTGCTCCTGTAAACTTTGAAGTTTAAAGACTTGTCGTTTTCACTCACTCTGCAGGTATGGAATTCCCTTATAACAGTTTTACAGAGTCGAAGCTTTGGTCACTGTGCAGTACTTTAATTCTTTTCCTTCTGCAAGACTTGAGTATGACTTATAGCTGAGGCAGTAACCAAAGTGACGACACGTAGGAAAATCTAAATTGTCTGGCCCCAAAGCTGAGTATCCATTCCAGAGATTTACAGCAGGGACCATAAGAGATGTCTAGTAGTCAAGAATTACTGCTAGACTCCTCGAATTCATAGTGTTCTTCATTACAATCCACCTAAGCAATTGGGGTTGAAACAAGCGTTGTCTTATATTCCCCTCATGCAGTAACGGTGGTAAAGGTAGTCATGCTATTACTAGTAATAGTGATACTTGACATAGAAATATTATAATCTGATAGTCTTAGAGTTCTGTAGATTTAGCTATAACCTTCTGAAGGAGGCTGGCTGAATCTAACTGAAAAAGGATAATTAGCCTATGGCAAGGGCTCTTTTCCCCCCAGGTTTTTTAGGATATAATTGACATAAAGCACTGGGTAAGGTTAAAGTGTTCAGCATAATGACTTGACTATACTGTGAAATAATTGCCATGATAAGTTTAGTTAATGTCCATCATCTCATATAGATAGTGAAAAAGGAAAAAACATGTTCTTTTTCCTTATAATGAGACCTCATAGGGTCTACTCTCTTAAAGGTTCTTGCCAAGAGAAAAAGGAAGAGTCTTTAGGTGATGTAGAAAAAACATGGTAAAGTCATGCAAAGAATTTGGGCTCAGAACATGAGACCCTTAAGTTACTACACAAACTTGAGTTATTTATCTAATCTCCCAGGGTCTTGCTTTTATCATTTAGACAATGAGAGATTGACATTTCATCTCCTTCTTAATTCCAAAATTCTAAGATTCTCTAATGAAACATGGCAATAAAAATTAATATTAGTTTTGTACTCAAATTACCACCAATCCCACATTTTACCATACATTTTGTGTAAAGATATTATTATTCCCTTATTAAATTGTGAGCAGCACTTGAGAAGGCATTTGATCAACACTGTCAAATATATTACCTCATGGGGTGAGCAGCAATTAAAACAGGATAGTCTCACTTTTACAACTCAGAGCCCCGTGTCCCTGGAATTCCCTCAGTCGTGGGCAAACCAGGAAGGCTAGTCACCCTATCTCCCCCAACACTACACCTGCCACTCCTTCCCACAGCTCTTTCTCTTACAGGAGTCAGTTTCTTCAATCAAAGAGTCAGTTCCCCCCAGAAACTGAGTCAATCTCTACCAAGAAACACCTTATGTGAGAAATTATAATCTAGAATTGTCTTAGTTCTATTTCACAGCTGCCATATAATGGGCCTGAGAAGAACCTTAGCCAGCTGCTTGCCCACTGAGAATTTACTTCTGCAGTAGGTCTGAGATCCCGTTATAAATAACCCCCCTGACCTCTTACCTGTGGCCTTGACGATAGCCACACCCTCCTCCTTTCTCTTGTAGATGCTGTACCACCACTTGTGTTCTTTTGAACCAATTCAAGTTCACACCTAAGAGTTCTACTACTCCTTCCCTTTCTCTGCAACAACCCTCAGATTTGGCTCTCCTCTCACTGCTCCTAACCTACCATCCATTCCTGAAAGAGAATGTAGGCTGGTGTAGGTCAAGTTGAGATAGCCAGATCACGTTGAGCCCTATAATTTGTGCCAACAGCCACTTATTTTTTTAATATATTTTGATTTTTTACAGAGAATAAGGGAGAGGGATAGAGAGTTAGAAACATCGATGAGAGAGAAAAACCAATCAGCTGCCTCCTGCACACTCCCTACTGGTATGTGCCTGCAACCAAGGTACATGCCCTTGACTGGAATTGAACCTGGGACCCTTCAGTCCCCAGGCCGATACTCTATCCACTGAGCCAAACCAGTTAGGGCTCCAGAGCCACTTTTGTGATCACCCCTGGTTCCTCTCCATCCTGGTTTGCCCATCCTCCCACTACCTTGCATTATTAGAAGTCCCAGTAGGAAGTATGAGGCTTACTCCCCGCCCTCCCCCGGCTCCTGGGAGATGGCCCTGTCATCTTAAATGTGGCATTTCTCATATTTGACTCCTTCAGCTTTAATTTACTGCTGAAAGTGGTTGTAGAACAGCTAGTACTGATGCTCAAGGCTCTGCCCTCTCCCACATTGGTACCAGCTGTCTCAAGGTTGCCGGAGCATGGCTGTGGAATGTTTACATCAGTACAAAAATGAGCCTCTCCAAGAACTTGATGGCCAGCTAGAATTTCATGTGACTTTTTTAATTTTTTTTAATCATCACCTGAGAATATTTTCCCATTGATTTTGAGAAAGAGTGAAAGAGAGAGGGAACAATAGAGAGAAACATCAATATGAGAGAAACATCAAGTGGTTTCCTCCTGCACAAACCTCAATCAAAGCCCAGGCTGGGGAGGAACATGCAACCACGGTACGTGCCCTTGACTGGAATCAAACTCAGGACCCTTTTGTCTGAAAGCCGACCCTCTATCCACGGAGCAAAACTGGCTAGGGTTATGTGATATTTTAATGGACAATATGGAAAATATCATTTTAACATGGAAAAGGTATTCTAGATGAGGAATCAGGACCTTCATCTTTAAGTGATGCCTTCAGAGGATATTGGCTGGGAATCAAAGCTGCTGTCAGTTGTCCATCAATAGTCCAACCAGGAGTATTGCTTCAATCTAATTCACACTTCCTGGTGGAACTCTCCAAAGCAAGACCCAGAAATTACATGCACAAGCCCAGTGAGGAGTTAAGACCACCCATGCCCACAAGGTTAAAACGGTGACCATGCTACAGCCTTTAGAATAGTAATATATTCATTTAAAGCTAAAATACAGACCTCACAAAAGACACAGATGTGTGAGGAGAGAAAAAAACACCATAGTAAGTATTGTCCACTGGCCTTTTCCCCAAAGGATTGGATTCAAGTGCCTATAAAAGGGGGGGCAAATCTTTTTTTTAAAATATATTTTATTGATTTTTTTACAGAAAGGAAGGGAAAGAGATAGAAAGTTAGAAACATCGATGAGAGAGAAACATCGATCAGCTGCCTCCTACACACCTCCTACTGGGGTGGTGTCTGCAACCAAGGTACATGCCCTTGACTGGAATCGAACCTGGGACCTTTCAGTCCTCAGGCCAATGCTCTATCCACTGAGCCAAACCAGTTAGGACTGGGGGTGCAAATCTTAACTTAAGTGGAGCAAAAGTCCTGTGCATACTACCTGCTAGATAGGGAATGTTATGTGGATTGGGAACTCTGGGATAAAAGAGAGAAACAGACTTGAGTGGTCAGGAGGCAGGAAGCCAAGAACTGCTGTAGTTAAAACTGCTGAAGAGTCAGAGTTCGCTGCAATTCTGGAAAAAGCAGCAGAGCAGAGGGAGAGACAAAGAGAACCAACCAAGTCAGAGTAGCAGCCAGTTGAGTCAAGGCACAACTGAGTCCTGTCTGCACAAGACAAAGCCAGACTGGAACCCATAGAGGTGTCAGAGGGGTGACTCACTAATTCAATAGGTAGGAAACGATGAAGATGGGGAACTAGTGAGTCTGCTTTTCCATTATGACTTCATTCTTAAAACTCTTGACAAAAGATACACATTGGGAAGTTCTTGTTTCAGCCTTTCTTCACTGACAACATTACTTTCCAAGTGTCAGAAGAATTGGGTGTGTGAGATCAATCAGATACTTAAGTAGTAAACTAATATATGCACAAGGCCTTCTTCCTAATTGGAAGAAAGAAGTGGTCAGAGCGACTCATACCTACTGAAAATTTACATAAAGTCTGAGGGTAATAGATTTTGGTCAAATTCACTTTGCACTCACCACTGCCATTGAATTTTGGGTGTGCAAAATGGAGTTCAGGAGAGACAACTGGTTTAAAAAGGAATAATGTTTTTTCTCTACTAATCCTTTAATGACTTATGCTAACTATACCCTCCCCCCCCCCCAAAAAAAAATGCACACAGTAGAATAATAAACCCTGATTAAAGAGTTAAAACACCAAAGTCAAGATGAGGATAGGCCACTTATCCTATATAATAAAAGGCCAGAGACCATAATGTGTAACAACCAGAATGACCGATCAACCAGTCGCTATGAGGTGCATTGACCACCTCTCGGTTCCTTCCCCCATCCTGCAGGCTCTGATCGCTGGATGGCCTTTGGGGAACCACAGGAAACTAGGGTGAGTGGAAACAGGGTGGGACTGGGGACTGGCAAGGGGATGGAAGGCAGACCTCTCGGCCCCTCCCCCCCAGCCTGCAGGCTCTGATCACCAGATGGTAAACAGGGAACCACGAGGAACCAGGGTAGGACTAGGAACTGGCAAGCAGCCTGAATGGCTGACTTCTTGGTCCCTGCCCCTGTCTCACAGGCTCTGACTGCTGGATGGCGAATGGAGAACCACAGGGAACTTGGGTGGGTGGTGGCAGGGCACAACTGGAGATTGGCGAGCAGGCAGAAGATGGCCCTGATCACAGGCTAGGCCTAGGGACCCTACCCATGCATGACTTCATGTGCTGAGCCTCTAGTAAATTATAAAACTTTACACACTACCTAAAATATCACAGACTCAGTTCCTTTATCTGTAAAATGAAGTTGATGATGTTGCTTTCTCATTATTGTCATAAACGATAAGAAAGTGAAATGTGAAGAGTGAATGTGCTACAAATCTACACTATAATTATACTAGTAACTATAAAAGAATAATATGAGACATACTTATTTCTATTTATTCTATTTCATTTAATTTCTTCCTTCTTTCTCTTTTTATTTCTCTACCTAAACATATGGGGAATATGCTATTCCATATTGAAAAGCTTTTCAAATCTAATAAAATATGATAAACTACAGAGAAGCCAAAAGGAATTTGGAACATCACATGCATCAGAAATTCTATTTTTTAAGAGCAATTTATTAGACAATGTCTGCATACTAATGATCAACAGAATATTAGCATCCGCTCAATAGCACAATGATGTCACCAATGTTTTCCCCATTTTCATTCCCAGCTTTCCCACATTGTACATTTCACTTAGTCTCCCTTCAAAATGGTGACATTTTCCTGATTTTTAGCCAAGTTGATCTTCTTATAATTTTGTATAGAATTTAAAGCCACTTGTTTATAAATAAAAAATCATTAAAACAGGCTTTATGTTAAAATGTCTGTATGTTACAGTGAAAATGTCTGTTATTTGTCAAAGTTTCCATCTAATAGAGACAAATTCTGAAGCATTGTTCTGACCCTGTGACTTCCTTTACACTGAGAAAAAGAACTGGGGCATGGGAAAGTGAAATAGAAAGAAATATTAATTTAAAATTCTAGGTTATCCTGTGCTATAGACTGAGCATCTGTACCCCTCCCATCCAATTCATATGCTGAAACATAATCCCCTGTGTGATGGTACTTAGAGACAGAGCCTGCAGGAGGTGATTTGGTCATGAGGATGAAGCCTCAGTGAAGGGATTAGCGTCCTTACAAAAGAAGTCATGGAGAGAGTAGTTCGTTTGTTTTTAGTATATATTTACTGATTTCAGAGAGGAAGGGAGAGATAGAAACATCAATGATGAGAGAGAATCATTGATCAGCTGCCTCCAGCACATCCCACACTGGGCATCGAGCCTGCAACCTGGGCTTGTGCCCTGACTGGGAACTGAGCCATGACCTCCTGGTTCATAGGTTGACACTCAGCCACTGAGCCATGCCAGCCTGGGGTGAGGTAGGAATCGGTGGAGGGAGGCAATGGGGGAAAAAAGAGGGACATCTGGAATACTCTAAACAATAAAGACTTTTAAAAAGGAAGCCAGGGAGATAGTCTTGCCCTTCTGTCATCTGAGGACATAGCATAAGAAGGTGCTGGCTATGAAAGGGGAATCAGGGAATCACCAGACCCTAAATATGTCAACACCTTGATCTTGGATACTTTGGCTTCCAGAACTGAGAAATAATTTTAAGCCATCCAGTCTCTGGTATTTTGTTACTGCAGCCTGAACAGAAAAGGTATATGGGAATCTCCCTCTCCTCGTCTCCTATATCCAACTGGTCACTAAATCTATCTTTTAAATATATTTCCATTCTGGCCCTTCCCTATTTCATTGCCATTTACCTATTCCAAATCCTCATAAAAGGGACTCTTACAAGACTCTTAAACTGGTTCCTCCTTTCACCTTTTTATTCTTGCAGTCCAGCCTGCAACTGCCACCAGGTTTATCTATTTAAAGGCCTCTCTAATGGTTTCCTCTTGCCTTCAGACTGACATCCAATCTCTAGAACTGGACCCCAGACCACACATCCAGTGGATCATGTCCTAACACTCATGTACAGTGCATTCTTAAAGAGCTACAGACTTAAAATGGGGGAGGCAGAAGCATGGAGGGATTGAGCAAAGAAGAAAAAAAAGGGGGGAGAAGTTATGGACATGAACAACAGTGTGGTGATGGCAGGAGGAGGGTGTGTGTGGGGGTTGGGGTGGAAGAAGGTATAGGAAAGATAAATGGTAATAGAAAAAAAATAAAATACCTTTGTAAAAAAATAAAATAAAATTGTAAAACATGCATTATATTGTTTATAAATTGTACTTCAATAAAGTTGATTTTTAAAAAGTTGACATCTATGAAATTTTTGGCATGTAAAATGCATATTATAGAACTTATGCTCTTCTCTGAGTACAATACTATCCTCTAATGACAAACCGTGATTTTGTCCTGCATTTTCCCCAACTATATTAATTAAACCCAGCATATAAAACTCAACAAAAATACCCAATTTGTCCCATTCATTATCATGCATGAAAGTATTCAACTCTTGTTGACTGCTACTTATTTATACTAATAAAAAGGTAATATGCTAATTAGACCAGGTCGACCAGACATCTTCCGGATGCCTGACTTCCTTCTGACAAAGCCACAGTGGTGGGGGCCGAGGCAGAGAAAGTTAGGGAGCAGTTAGGGGTGAACCAGGCTGGCAGGGGACCAGTTAGGGGATGATCAGGCTGGCAAGGAGAGGGGTTAAGGGTAATCAGGGAGGCAGGCAGGCAAGTGGTTAGGAGCCAGCAGTCCCGGATTATGGGATGGTTGTCCAACTGCCAGTTTAGGCAGTCAGATATCCTCCAAGGGGTCCTGGATTGGAGGGGGTGCAGGTGGGGCTGAGTGACCCCCCTCCCCTGTGCATGAAATTCATGCACCAGGCCTCTACTCTCTTATATAAGCAAAGTAATTTCTAATAAGAACTAACATTTTTTAAAATTACAAGGATATGAATACAGTTAAAGTTGAGGTACTGAAAAGAATGGACAAAATTTAGGGTTCCAAATGATAACAGGGGTGGACAAAAAAGGTGAAGAGGTTAAGAAGTACAAATTGGTTGTTAAAGAATAGTCATGGGAATGTGAAGTACAGCATAGGGAATATAGTCAATAATATTCTAATAACTAGGCACGGTGGTGGATGGGCACAGGATTTATTTGGGTGATCATTTATTAAGTTATGAACTGTCTGATCACTGGCGTGTACCCCTGAAACTAATATAATGATATGTGTCTATTGTAATTAAAAATAAAAATGATTTTAAAAAGGAACAACTTGACTTTGGTCTCATCAGTGGAGTATAGTGCAGAAGAAAAGGGCCCTTCAGTGACAGGAAATCTCTTCTGGAGCGGATTGTTGGGTACTCCACAAACCCAGAAACCTGCAGAACAAAATGCCATCTTAGAAACCATTAAGAACACCCTTTTTTCAGAGACATAGAAAGGTCAGGAGCTTTGCCCAAGGTCCATGGTTAACGAGAGGCAAATGGGGCCTGACAACCCAAGCCCTTCCCAAGTTCCTGCTCTATCCACACACATCTTTTCTGAAATCCTGTGTAAAAAGCAAAGGAGAGAAAGAAGAGTTAAGCAATCACCATAGGAAAGAGGATAGAATTTTATATCCAAAAATGTCAAAACCTATTTTTTTCTATATTAAATATGCAAGCATGGAAGAATGCAATGCTCTAAACTTGACTAAATTTTTAACTTATATTCAGATAGGTCTTTATTTTGGATATGTTTTTTAAGTTACAGAGTCACTGTGTGAAAGCTTAAAAAATGCAGTTATTTTTGTTTTAAATACTTCTCAAACTACAATTTAAGTATATCTGTAAGAGTTCATATCTCTGATTAATTAAAATATACTTATATTTTCTTTCAATTGTAGAAAGTTCTTTGCCTTTAAACCTAACTAAGCCGTAAAGAATGTCACAATCATTCTTATACTCAGATAAAGCAAAGTGAAATGTATTTTGTCTCAACAAATAATACTTTTAGCATTAGAGGAATAGTGGTTACAAAATAAGAAATTATCTGAAGACCTAGTAATTTGTAACAAATCTCTGTGTATCTCAGAATATCCATTCTTTCATTCATTAATTCATTGATTAAACAAAAAAATGTTGAGCACTTACTATGGGCCTGGCTCATCACCATAAGGTTTAAAAGATAAAAAGATAAAATGTTTAAAATATTCTTTCTGTTCCCTAATCAGAAACATTCAGTTAGACCATAAGCACTGTTAGAACAGAACAACTGCAGGCTGTCTGCCAAGTGTTTCCTGTTAACACACTCTCCCTGGAGGAAGATGCAACTCCGGCTCACCTCATCTTCACTTTTTCCTGGGTTCTAAGTGTCCTTGGTGACCCAGACACAGCAGAAAAAAATAGATCCCTGACTCAGGAAGCTTACATGTCATTGGAGGAAACAAGAGTAAACAAATAAACATTATAATATAATATAAGGCAGCAGAGTTCAAAAAATGATAAAACACAGTAGAAAGGTAGCAAGTACTAGGAGGAGGGGAGTTACTATTTAAATATGATCGTCCAGGAAGTCCTCTCTGAGTAGATGATATTTGCACAGAGACCTCACTAGAATAATAGAGCAAGCCTGTGTATATCTTGGGGAAAAGTAATGCAGCCAAAGGAAACAGCAAGGGCAAAGATCTGCCATAGGTAGAAACATACCTCACATGTTCAAGAACAGCAAGGACTAGTGTGGCCGAGTGCAGGGGCAATGGGAAACATGATGGAAATGTAAGACATTTTCTTTGTATTTTGTAGTCACTGATGCGAAGCCTTTCAGAGAGTTCTGCGATAAGAAAGCTCATAATCTCATTAGCATTTATGAAAGGTCACTTTGTTTTCCATATGTAAATTGGACTTTAAATTGGTTATAAGGCAGATGCTATTCTACCTAGAATTTAATGTTCAAAATGTACAGGCCTTTTCTTAAATTATACACTTTAATTTTAATAATAGCCATAATGAAACAATCTTAAGCTCAGGATGCACTTTTGATATTATCTGGAAATGTTCAGCAGGAAAAAAATGCTGAGAAAGGCAAAGCAACATCTAATTTCATTTAAGCTAGCAAGCATCTTAGCATTCTTCTGCATCCCCCAGAGGACAGAAGCAATTACTGTGCATACCAAAAACACTTAGTGAGTATAAGTTGGGTTGAATTTTAACCCACCAAATCCAGAAAAATTATGGTTTAAGGGAACACCAAAACCAAATATCTGAGTTGCCTAAAGCTCAGGGTTCTGCCAAGAAATTTTAATGACCATGCACACAAAGTGTGGGTCAAACCAAAGGAAATACATGGGCAATTTCTATAAGAAACATCTAAAAACATATAAAAGCTAGAACAATAAAACCAATTAACCAACTGAGAGATGGGTAGCTAGTGGGAATTTGTCTACATTTTCATTTTATTGTTCATGTCTTATGTATCAGAAATAAGGAGTAAGCCCTCCCCAAAATCTTGCCTCTCTTCTCCATGCAATTGTTAGAGTTTCTATTCTCCGAATCTGGCAATGTTTACGAGATCATTGCTTTTAATTAAGATAATTTTGGCTGTGCTCTTCACGCTAAACATCCCCTCTCCACATACTCAAGACTCCATATTCAGGAGACAGGAGAGAGCTTCATGTTCTCAGAATAAGACTACCCCCCTCTGGCCTTCACGCATCATTCAGAAGCCATAAAGGGGTGTCTCAGACCCCCACTCTTTGCTACCTCTCAATATTTAAAGCTGCAACACCACTCTGCTTTGAAATCACCAGGATTCATCAAATTATGGCCTTTCCACTATTTATATGCAACATCCCAAGAAAGTCCAACTCCCAGGTGACCTTTCACCTTCTCTAATTTCCACATCTCTCCATGTCCCCAAGTCTGTCCCAATGCCTGTTATATCCTCAACTCCTGAAACTCTCCCGCATGTCCTCTGGAACTCAGCTATCTCAGCCTCTCCCCTGGGACATTTTTGTTCTTCTTAGTCTAAGACCTGGATCTCCCTGGTAGTAGTACGCTGACACTCAATCCATCTCAAGAAGTAGCATTTCCTCCCACAATCCCATACCCTGAGTGGGGAGCTTAGGAGGTGATCTTGGTCCTCATTGCCACTTTCACAGCATTCTATCTTCCATAAAATCCCCAGCTCTGGATACCTCTTGTTTCCCAAAATCCTTAGAATCTAGTTTATTGTTACTCTCTTTTCAAAACTACTTCAATCTTTCACTCTAATGAGTTAAATATTCATATAGATGATTTTCCCAGCATGCTGGATTCTCAGATCATTAAACTTCTCTCTTCCAACATCTTGACCTGAACAATTCCTCAACTACAAACTCCCATGGTCATAACCCAGGACAGGTCATAATAAACAAATGCAATTCTTCCTTAATCTCAATTACAAAAATTCTATTCTCTAACATGCAACAATCCTCCTACTCCAATAAAATCTTCTTTCTTTTTACTCTATCATCTTTCCACTCATTCTCCTAGTGGTTTTCTTTTCCTCTTTACCAAAATGTAAATTCAGTTTCAAACATTATAAATTCTCCCTCGTAAATACTCTCAGTACCTTATTCCCCTCTCACTTTGTAACACTCTTTAAGGAAAACCTGGGCAAATTCATCTTTCTACCTTCTCTACATTTCCATCTATACACCAATACTGGCTAGAGTAAAATGGACAAAATTGCTAGTTACTCTCATTTTAAATTTTGGCTTCCAACTTCTTGTGGGCCCTATTACTGACAAAAAAATTATGCTACATTTCCTTAGACCATTAGCACTCCTGTTTACTAAGTGGTTATAACTTGACCTCTTTCTTTGAATCTCTGACACCTTCCCGTCCTTTCACTCTCCCAAATTATGACTGTCCTTTCTACTTTACTGATAATAATTAAATAATCAGAATATAACTTTTTCAAGTTCTGGTCAGCACTGTATTGACTAGTCTACTAGCATTGAACCCCATATACTACAACTTTGCTCCTGTTCCTATACATCAGCAATCCTTAAAGAGTGGTCCCCAGCTCAGCAGCATTAGTATCACCTTGGGTATTAGAAATGCAACTCCTCAGACTGACTCACACTTATTGAATCAGAACATCTAAGCAGGAGGGAAGGGGTCCCAAATCTGCATTTTACTAAGTTCTCCAAGTGATTTTTGATACATGGAAAAGTTGAAGAACTATTTTTTAAGATTATGCTGGACCCTCTCCTAGATGCCATGTCTTAATTTTTAAGGGATGAGAGGTGGACATCAAGAGTTTTAATGGTGATTCTAATATGCAGGGTTGAAAGCCATTTCTATAAATGAACTGTCTGTATTCAGATCTAAGGGCAACTTCTCAATTTGGTCAGTAGCTTCCATCCCCTTTTGCCTTCCCCAAAACATTGTCCAGCAATTCGCTTTTCTTCTCTCTTTCTTGCATCTTCAATTTTTCTTCTCTTCTAGAGCGTTTCTATTTTTTCAAAAAGATGCTGTTTTAGTTCTTGTTTAAAAATATTCTCCTTGGCTCCCCCTCTGTCTAGTTACTGCTTTAGTTTTCTCCTCACCTTTGAAGTAAAAAACTCTTAAGAGAAATCTGTACTCATTATTTCCAATGGATATCTTTCCATTCCCTTTCTAATTAAACCCTCTCTAACCAATTTCTTCCTCCCCATTGCTCAATGAAATCCAAGGTATCAAGGACACGAATGACCTCATGCTACTAAATCTAATGGCTAATTCTTGATCTTCATCGCACTTAATTCATCAGCAGCTCTTGACACTGTTGATCAGTTCCTCCTCCTAGAAACACTTTCTTCACCTATTTTCAGGAAATAACCTTCTCTTCTCTTTAATTTTTTCTTGCTGCTACACTGGCAGCTCTTTCTCTGTCTCCTTTGTTGATTTCCCCTGGGGAGTATTTCATTTCCCAGTTTTTTCTCCCCCTCTCTTTTGTCTCCACACTGACTCCCTTAGTGATTTCCTCTTGTCTAATGATTTTAAATGCTATCTAACACTAACATACACAACATTTCTATCTCCTTGAGTTCAACATCCTAAACTCAAGATTCATAAAGCCAACTGCCTACTCATGTCCTAACAGATACCTCCAACTCAAGATGTCCAAATTGATTGCTGAGTTTTCCTCAAAAAACCCTGCTCCTTCCACATACTTCTCTAAATCAAGCAGTGGCAATCGCATCCTTCCAACTTGAAGCCATCCTTGATTCCTCGACTTCTCTCTTTTCCTCTTGTACACACCCTTCATTCAGTCCATCACCAAGTCCTGTGGGTTCTACTTTGAAAATTTACTCAGGAACCCATTTCTTACCAGCTCCACTGTGTCCACCTGTCCAAACCACCTTCTCTCTTTCTGGGATTAGGCAATACTGTTCTCACTGGTGTTCCAATTCCACCCTTGTCTCACCACATTCTAGTTTTAACTCAGCAGCCAGGAAGATACTTTCAAGATATGTCAGTTCATGTCACCTTTTTACACAGAATTTTTTTTTTAATTTATTTTTATTGTTCAGATTATTACAGTTGTTCCTCTTTTTTCCCCCATAGCTCCCCTCCTCCCAATTCCCACCCCAACCTCTGACCTTGCCCCCCCC